>CAEFZX010008145.1:0-11380 GCA_903066825.1 Alfaro cultratus
CTTAGGCCTTCTAATGAGCCATCATTTGATCCAGGTGCGTTAAACCAGGGACAGAACTAAAACATGCAGGATGCCGGCCCTCGAGGACCGACTTTGGGCACCCCTGCTCTAGAAGCTACTAAAATACTTGGTAAGATTTAGTATTTTTTCAGTGTAATTTTATTGGATAAATACCAGAAGCATTTTCAAAGAAATAGTTTTTAATCGAGACTTTAAAAAATGTGAAATCTGGATGCCTTGACAATAATTTACATATTCTCTTCTAACAAAAACCCAGACTATTTGTTCAATTACAATTACTACAGTTTAGTTTATTGTTGAAAAAGGAAAAAAAAATAATTATTTTTTTGGTCTGAGTCATTTAGACTTGATAATTTTGGGCCATGTGACGAAACGTTTGGCTATTCCTGTTCAAAGCCCCTCAGAGGTCAGAAATAAACTGAACTCTGCACAATCCCAGCATCAGTATCTTTACTCTGCAGAGGCCCAGAGCCAAGCTGAGGTCAGTATCAGCCCACATAGAAAAATGTTTTATGTCTGGTTCTTCTTTATTTCAGATTTAAGGACCAGATAATACAAAGTGGAAAAGTTTTGATTTCTGCAGGATTTGAAGAGGCTTCATTCAACCACCTCCAGAGCACAGTGAGTTTCCCTCTTTTGTTTTAGGAAACATTTTTATAATTAATACACTTTAGATAAAGTAATCATTTAGATAACATTTTAGGTTATTATTAAACGGATAAAATAAAAAAGCACAAAGCGTTTGTTTTAAAGGGACAGTATTTATGTTGTGAGGACTGGCGGAGATTCAGAGCAGGAGTTTCTTAAAGAGACGGTTCCAATTTCAAGGCGTTAAATTACAAATTTCTTCTTAGTCATATTTGATACATAGAGCATTTTTATAACACTCAAGCACTTGATTGTGCTATAAAATGCTTTTGACTTTACAATTTTGGCTCTTACAGCTAAAAGTTTGGACACCACTGCCTTAAGTCTTAGTCAGCTTCTTGATTATTAATTAAAATACTTACAGTAATTACCATTACCCCATTGTGGAGCCAACACTTTCTAGAAATGTAGACGGGGATTTTCAAACAGCAGCCATTCTTTCACTTGCATTTAATCAAACCAGTTGAGCCCAACAAACTGGTTTGGACTTACTGTGAACATTTTGGCATCAGAACCAACAATTATCCAAACAAACACGGCTTTAAAAATATCTGGCTGCAAGAAAGAAAAATGACAGAAATGTTTCCTGCCTCTGCAGCTCTCTCTGTTTACTGCTTGTCTCGCCCTGCAGGTCCTACATGTGGTGGATCAGTGCACTGCTGCAGAGCATGAAGACGTTCTCCTCAGGCTCTTCAACGAACAGATCATCTCAGACAGCGTTGTGCAGTTCCTCAGGTTGCTCACGTCTGCACACCTCCAAACCCACGAAGACTTTTTCTGCAACTTCGTTGAGGCTCCAGATCTGAAGGTGTACTGTCGTCAGGTAGGAATAAACCTAACGCCTTCTGAGAATATTTATCATTGGGGGTTTAAAATGGATGTCAGAAGGTGTTTATTAATGAGTTGATTGATTTTTATGGACTAACTTTAGATTAATAAGCGACCATTTTTTAAAAAACCTGAATTTTCTCTTGTATCAATATTTATAAAACATAACAAAACCAGAATCTCTTAGGCTGCTGAATTAACATGTGAACCAATAAACGGAGATACTCATGAGGAAGTATTATCTGTTTGCTTTGGACGAAATGCTTAAACTTAACTCCATTAAGTGCATTAAAACCCTCATAGTCAACCTTGCTTATTGGCATGTTTTTCCCATTAAATTTTTATCGATTATCCCTTGCGCCTCTTTGTCATAACATCTTCGCCTTTAGAGCATATGGGTATTTCTTGAATGAGAAGGTGACGCTGCTCGGCTGAATGAGCGCGATCAGGGTGAAACTTGAGGAGCTTGTCAAGCATTTATGTTGCAAAACGTCTTAAGGATTTTTCAGGTGTTCATATTTCAAAACAGAACTGCATAAAGTGCATTTTGCATCCCAAACCGAACTCTGTTTGGACCGTTATCATACAGCCGCCATCTTTGTTTCTGTATCAACGGCTCCGTTTAAGGATGACCAGCAGCGCCCTCTGCTGGATGGCGGCCAAACTACAACACTAAGCGAACGTTATTAGCTGATATATCGGAACTTATTGTAATCTAATAAATCATGAATTATTTGGGTGCAGTCGTGGTGCTGATGGAGTCTTGTTTGGCTTCGTTCAGGAAGTGGAGGTAATGGCCATGGAGTGCGACCACGTCGACATCCTGGCCCTGTCGCAGGCTCTGGACGTCGGGATCCACATCGTGTCCCTGGGGGGAAACGAGCAGCAGCTGGTGCACCACATCATTCCCGAGGGAGTGGATCCATCCGTGCATCTCCTCTACCAGACGTCACATTACAACATTCTCTATCGACGGACTCGCCTGTGACCAGTTCAGGAAGCGGACAAATAACGATAATAAAAACACACTCAGGCCTTCAGATCATAATGAAAACAGAACTTTATAAAATATAGCAGCCCATCCACACAAATAGTAAGAATTATTAAAGGTAGAATTAAGCTCTCTTTAGTACAGAAACTTTTTATTTAACCACATTATTCCTGCTTCTTCATCCTTTTCCTTTGCTTTTGTTCTTTCTGCTGTTGTGGGAAATATCTTTTCAGCTTTTTCTGTCCAGAAATCCTGGTCAGGGCGCTTTCCGTCCCTGCAACTGGCAGGTTCGCCAGGGCCAGTTTCCCCATTTTAGTCGGGTACTTTGTTTTTACCAAGTTCTTAAAAATTGGTTGAGAGACCAGATGTTTTAAATTCTTCTTCATCTGCTTTACCATCTTCTTCTGCTCCATGTCTGTTTCCTGGTCTCTAGCGCTGCCTGTGGACACAGATGGTTTTTCAGGATTTATTTTGTTAGTGATTTGAGTATTTAGGTTTTCCTCAGCAGCTTTAGTACAACCATTGCAGAGAGAAAGAAAGAAATTTTCTAGAAAAAATAAGGACATTTCTAAGTTTGAAAAGTCAAAAGTTTGCTAGACAGAAAGAAATTGACATTAATTTCAGAAACTTAAGAGTATCAAAAATGTAAAGATCTCCAAGTTTTTTCTAAAAGATTTGAGTTTTTCTAGCAAATTTACAACTTCGAATTCAGACATGTCCACAATTTCTCTAGAATATTCCTGAGATTACGCTCAGAATGTAATTTTTCTAGCACATTTTTTGTCTTTTCAAACTCTTTTTTTTTTAAATTTTTTTCAGAAAACGTTTTTGGCAGAAAGTTATTTCATTGTTTTTTTTTTTAGCTACAGTAACAGCACATTAGGACCATGCTAAAATAGAATTACGAGAATAAAGTCATAATATTACAACTATTCTCAAAACTTAATTATCGTGTTATTTTTACTTATTCTTATACATTATTGTAATATGACTTCATTCTCATATGAGTTTTGTCTCGTTATGACTTTATTCTCAATTTTTATTTTTTATTAGTATGGCTGAAATACTTTGTAGTACTTTTGTGCATTTCTCAGAACAGAACTTAAATTCTTTGATCTCCCATAATTCCAATACTTCTCATCAAAACAGATAGTCCTGAATACACTGTTATATTAACATGACAGCAATTTGACTGTCAATAAAATGAATGGTCATACTGAATCATTGATAGATGTTTTACTTTTGACTGATGAGCTAAGGACTTTAAGAAACTTGTTTATTGCATAAATTGTTTTGAGAAATGCACCAAAGTAACAGAATAGGTGTAAATACTGTGTGTTTAACTTAATTTTACCGAGCAGGAGGTCATCGTCGAGGTCGACCTCCAGGGCCTCTGCTGCCTGCTTGAACCACGAGTCATGCTGCTTCTCTCTGTTGTTGTAGTATTCGATCTTTTCTATCTTCCTGGCGAGATTCACGCGCTCCTGTAACGTGCCAGACATTTTGTTAATAGAGACATAAAATCACAGAGCTCTGTTCTCACATGACGCTGACTGATTATACCTTGATGGCCTTCATGCATTTGTTTTCCACGGGGAACGTGGGGAGCTCCTCGTCCTTTCCCAGAGTTTTGGAAATCTTTTTGAAGTTCATCACATCGTCTGGACCGATGAGCAGCAAGCTGAGCCCCTCCTTGGTGGCTCTTGCTGTGCGGCCGCTCCGATGGACATACGTCTCTGATGTTCGAGGAACCTGCACGATAAATAATTATAAATCTGTTACATCCACTTTACTTTATTTCTGCACTGGATTCACAAAGCAAACTACACTAAAGACATGCAGGAGCAATCCTGCCCATCAACACCAACACATTTTGTTTAATGAGATTGCTGCTGTTTGCGCTATAACAACACATACAGTATTTTTATAATACTTTAATTGAGCCACTTGAATATCTTAAGGGGGATCTATTACGCACAATTCACTTTTTCATGATTTTATGCTTCCATTTAGGTCTCAGCTGCTCCTAAAAACAGACACAATCGACAGGCACTTCGCTGTTACCTAGCAACCAAAGCTGAACTCCAGCAGTTTGTTCTGGCGATTTTACAGCTGTATGCACGGTACAATGGCTGCTGGAGAAGACAAGTGTTTTGTTGTTGACCTATCATCTAGAAACCACTTGCTGCATTCTTGTTGGTTGTGCTGGAGGCTCAACTAATGCTTTTCAAAGATGCATGGTTGCATAATTGCACATTTGTTTGCAGCCATTTTCACATGGGAGTGTAAACATTGAGTTGGGGGGGATGTGGCCAGTAGCAGCTTATTTGGATTTAAAGAGACAGGAGACCCTAAAAGGAGAACTGACCTGACTAAAATCTCATTAAGAACGATTTGTACAAAAAAAATGTAATGAATAGTTTTGTAAAGCCCATAAACATTCCTAACCTGTACAAGTAGTATAATAGGTCACTTTTAACATTTTTTTTTTTTGCTGTCTACTAGGAGAAACTACAGTTCTTTTTTTATGATTTCTTCATAACATTCCAATTCAAAATGCATTTTTAAAAATCCTCTACTATTGCTGCTAATTTTGTTTTTTATTTGCTGGTGTAGAAATCTCTAAAACTTCACGTTTTATTGTTTTCCACTGGGTGGAGATATTTTTGTTCATGTACTGTAAGTCCACCAGCTTGGATGGGAAACAATGTAATCAGTTTTTGTTTGAAAAAATTAGTAAAAATGCATAAATCGTCATGCATTGTGCATAATAAAGAGGATATTCACATTTTTACCTCAGTTTGCATACTGTGAAGGTAATTCAACCATATCAGTGCAGGATTCTTATTGAAATAGATATCAACTAATTTAGTAATCAATTAGTCGTTAACTGGAGGATGCAGACTCAAAAAAGGCGATTTGCTCAAAGAACAACTCAGAAATGTTAAGACAAAACTGTACAAAGTATAAACATGTAAAATAAAAACATTTGTCTGTAAATATGTTCTACCCAGAACTCAAGTGGCATTTCTTTCTTCATTTTATTCAAATTCTTTAAAAAAGTCCTTATTAAGCAACTTTTGCTATCCAATTAATAATTAATCCAAAAACATAATCACCAGATCAATCCCACACTGTATTGATAAGTCAAGCAGGAAGGACTGAGCTTTTCACATGTTAGAACTCATTTTAAGGTGTGGATGCAGTCATTGCTACAAATGATCAAGCATACATTAAAGGAATGCTATGTTGTTGCATTTTAGGCAATAAAAATGTTTTCCTTTAAAAATTTTATCAAATTGTTTATTTGGAACTTTATTATATTTTATATTGTATAAAAAAGGCTTGAATGAAAAGTCTGCAGAATGTGCCATTTAAAAAAAAAGAATCAATTAATCGTTAGAATAATAGGCTAATTGATAACTTAAATAATCGTCAGTCGCTGCCTTAGAGAAGTTGTTAAGACTGAGGGTGAGAGGACGCCATGGCCTCACCTGGTAGTGAATAACATGCTGAACGTTGGGGATGTCGAGGCCTCGCGCCGCCACGTCAGTCGTAAGAAGGACACAACTGTGGGGACAAGTTAGGACGTCCAACGTCAGAAAAACAAATAATTGCTGAACTCTTTCCTGAAGTGACACCTGACGGCTGCAGGACTTACTTCTGTTTCTCGGCAAAGCGCTCCAGGTTTTTGAGGCGATGTTTCTGGTGCATGTTGGCATGCAGAGGGAGAGGGTTGCAGCCCAAGATGACCAGAAGAGCACTGAGCCTCTTGATGCAGTCGATGCTGTTAGCAAACACCATAGTGCGACCGGGATACTGAAGCAGGAAGTAGTACAGGTAGAAGTCCTTCTCATCCTTCTGACAATGGATTTGTGTTTCAGTCAGGGTCTCCACGGTCGCCTCCTTCCTGGTGAGGTCGAGGACTTTCGGTTTGGACTTGATCCCCACCTTCTCCATCAGGATTTCCAGTTTGCTCCGGTTGTCCAGCTGCCTCCTCTTCTTCTGCAGGACACGGCTGGGTAAGCCGTGGACCATCGTCAGAGTGGCGGAGAACACAAATGTCTGTCTGGTGGGGTTGAAGTGTGTGGTGTTGAGCATCTCCAGGAGGTTCTCCAGCTCTGCGAAGTGACCTCTCTCTACCATACGGTCAGCTTCATCAATGACCAAACACCTGCAGCGCAACATCACTGAATTATCTCTTTGTTTTCTTAGCGATGGACAATATGGCTGAAAAATGTATCAGGATATGAGCTTCTCATATCAGTCGATATCCATAACAATTGATTTGTTTATTGTTCTAAATATACAAAGAAAATATACTAAACAGCAACTGTAAAAAACAAAAACAAGCATTTCTTTCCAGATTAGACATACGTCAATTTTAATAGCTACAACCACATCATTACTATCAAATCCATCTTTAATAGCATCTTTAATACTTAGTAGATCAACGTTTGGTTATCACCTGCTATAAACAGCAGATATGATATGAGGTTATAGCAGAGCTACTGAAGACCACTACTCATAGGCTAACTATTACCTTAACTAAAAAAAGAAACGGGTTTGTTTATTTATGTGTATTTCTAGCATAGTATAAACAAGGCTTAAATAAAAATCTGTAGAATTTGATTATCAGATTAACAATCGATTACTCCAATAATCGTTAGTTGCAGCCATAGGCGCTACATATGAAGGTTTTAAAAGAAGGTTTCTGTGTATTGAATCATTTTCTTTTTACCTAAGTATTTAGACCAGGGGTGCCCAAAGTCGGTCCAGCATCCTGCATGTTTTATTTCTCTCCTTGGTTTAATGCACCTGGATCAAATGATGGCTCGTTAGAAGGCCTAAGAAGATCACTGACATACTGAAAAGGTTGTTGGTACTTCCAGGGAGAGAACTAAAACGTGCAGTATGTCGGCCCTCGAGGACCGACTTTGGGCACCTCTGATTTAGACGGAGTAGCATGCTCAGTCTAAGACTTTCTCTGATCTTTACTAGTTAAGGAATCTGAACCGTGACTCACTTCAGCTGTCTGAGGTTGAGCAGATGAGGATGCCCCTCATTGATCAAGTCCCACAAACGTCCCGGAGTGGCGATGATAATCTCCGGTCTGCGCTTCAACACCCGCCGTTGTTTCTGCTGCGCCATGCCACCCACCACTATGGCCGTTTGGATGTCTACAGGGGTGGAAACAAGCAAAGGAAACAAGTCTTTACACGGAGCTGATGGGATAAGATAAATCAGAGCTAATCCTGCATCAGATCTGAGGTAACAGTGTTCTAAGTTAAGAAATCGGAATTTCAAGTTGCTCATAAACACCACTTGTGCTACCTTCTACAATCATAATGTTAAGCTTTACTTTGCATAAGCAAATGCCCCTATTAATTTATTCAGTTTAAAGCTACAGGCGCTACGTTTAACATTATTTTAGACGGATTATTAAGTGTGTCTACTAGAAACCGATTGCTAAATACTGAGTTACCATCATAACTGGGAAATTTCGGATTCCAAGTCTGTCCCTCCTCTGAAGTCGGATTTTCCACTGGGAAACTGGGAGGAACTTTTTAATCTCATGTTTTAATACGGCCACTCTTCGCATCCACAGTAATGAGTTTAGGTTGACACAAATTCCAACCTGGAAGCCGGAATTTCCCAGTTCTGGGGAGAACTGGAACGCAGCATTTGGCAGGCTTCACTTTTCAATAGATTGAGGATGTTGTAGGTTATATCTTTGTGACCCCAGCACTGGGGGCTGTATCTGAATCTGTTCCCTTTGTATGACAATTTATGGCTTGTAACATCTGATCATTTTTCGGCATTAAAGCCTGCTTTTATATATAACCAAATCTCATTATTTCTCAAGGTAATTTACACTTGGGGGTTCTGGTCGGGTCCTGAAACTGGTAAACGGACCTGGTGGAGCACAGAGAAAATGGATAAACTCCAACGAGAATTCGGCATATAAGTTTAAATATTATAGGAAAACAGCCATCAAGGGCTTGTTCTCATTGTGGAGAAATAAAATCCAACTTTGAAGGAAGTTCCAGTTGATTTTTCCCAGTTCCGAGTGCAACTGGAATGCAGCATAATTATCTTTATCACATTCACATGGTCGTTTAATCACGACTCACCCGTGTATTTTGCGACAGCATCGATGTGGTGTTTGACCTGGACCGCCAGCTCCCTGGTCGGAGTAAGAACCAGTCCGAGGAGAGGCCGGTTCCGCCCCTCAGGTACGTTCTCCTTGAAGTCAAACTCCGCATCGTCAATCACTCGAACACACCCGAGCTGTTTGTCCTGATCTTCATCCTCAGAGTCCTGTTCGTCTTCATCAGAACCAAGAGTTTGATCCACTTCGATGTCCTCATCTTCCTCTGAAGCCTCCATGCCGTCATCCTCCTCCTCCTCCTCCTGCTGCTCTTTCGTTTTGGACTCATCTGTGTCTCCCGGTTCGGACGTTATCTCCGAACTGTCCTTCCACTCCAGGATGGTGTGGATCATGGGAATACCGAAAGCTAAAGTCTTACCACTTCCTGCAATTACAAAACAGCTTCAGTGAGCAACATTTAGGTAAGATTGTCTGATTCAATACTTTTAAAGGGGCGATATGTACTTAAAGTTTTATCACGGTATCTTGTGGTACCATTGTGATAACGATGATGATATGAACTACCTGTTGCTGTTTAACTGATAAAATACACTATATAGAAGACCAGTTACAAAAAGTGTGATTTATATAACTAAAATGCACACAGTAACTGCATTTAACCATATTTTCAAATTTATTGATATTTATTGAAACACCCTTATTGAAAAAATAGGAGAATAGTAGTAAAAATAATCTCGCCTGTTTTAGTGGGTTTTAAGTGTCATTAATTGGAATTTATTGTGGCAGTAAATCAAAATCTTATAAGAAATTTATCAAGATAAATAACTGACATGATAAATGTCCACTTCTACTTATTATGATACCTTGAACAGGTTAGGATAGGTCTTTGGAAAAACATGTTCATGTTTCTGCACAAAATCATTCTCCGGTGACACAACGTTAGTCTGCTCTGCTCTGCCGATAATGAGCAGTCACTTTAAATCCATATAAGCTTCTGCTGGCCACACCCACAAACTTCAGATTTACACCCCCCCCCCACATAAAAATAACTGCTAACAGATGCTCAATTAAACAACCGTACATCTTTGAAAAGCAGAAGTGGAGCCTTCTGTGCAACCAACGAGAATGCAGCAAGTAGTTTCTGAGTAGTAAGTCTACAAAAAACACTTGTCTTTTTCAGCAGTCATTGTACAGCGGTTAAAATCTGCTGACCAAACATGCTGGAGCTCAGCTTGGGTTGCTAGGCAACGGTGCAGTGCCCATAGCGACTTAACAGCTCATTTTCCAGATATCAAGAAACATTAACTAATTGCCAAAAAAAAACTGGGTGTTTTTATTATTATTTTTTTTTGCATTTGGGTTGTTTTTATAAGGAGTCCAGAACAAAATGGATGTCAGAAATTGTGTAAAATGTGAATTTTTCATAATGGGCCCCCTTTAAGATCAGTCTTACCAGTCTCAGCCGCCCCCAGGATGTCCATGTGGTCTCGGATAGCTGGAGGCAGAGCCAGGGCTTGAATGGGAGTGGGTGACGTGAATCCCAGGCTGCTTAAAGCCTTCAGCACTGCAGAGGGAACAAACAGATCATTCCAAGCACTCACATCACAGTTTTTCTCCTCGGAACCAGAAAGCGCCGCGTTGGTCCAGTTCTTTGGCTGCTTTTTGGGAGGTTTTCTCTGATCCAGACGGGGTTTTTCTTCTTCTGGAGGTTTGATGGTTTCTTGGTTCTCTGTGACTTCAGTCTGTTCTGTTTGCTGTCTTGATTTCTTCTTCTTCTTCTGCTTCTTCTTCTTCTTTTCTGTGCTACTGGATTGAACATGTTCAGAGACAGCAGATGTTTCTTTCTGACTCTCTCTATCCTCCTGACTGGAAGATTCTCCTTCCTGCTTCACGTCCTCATTGGTACCACAACCAGCCATCTCTGGATCATTTTCACCAACTTTCTGACGTTTCTTCTTCTTCTTCTTGACAGGTTCATCTCCAGCCTGCTTGGCTCCTCTCTTCTCTGCTCGTTTCTTTTCCTTTCTCAGCTGTTTTTCTGCCCTCTCGTTGTCTACCAGGCGGTAGGAGGTCAGCTCTTCGAAGCACACCAGGTCCTTCAGGCCTTCCTCTGCGAACAAATGAGGATCCAGATCCACTGGTTTCCATTTGCCCTTTATATCAAAGCTTAATTTGACCGAGGAGCTCCGCTTCCCCCCAGTTTTCCCCTTCTTCGTCTTCATTTTTCTTCAAACTGTAACCAGTTTCGCCAACGCGCTGAACTAAACACCGAGTATTTAAGTGCGCATGCGCACTAAGCGCTTTAAAACTAGGTCAAATTTATTTAACAGTTAGGTTTTTAGACTAAATGTCCGTCTGAAGACGATCAATAACAACAATTTACCTAAACTGAAGCGGCTTCAGTCTGGTCACACAACGCATGACACGAGGGCGCAGCCATGACAGTATCGTCACGTGGTTTGTAAAAACTTTATTCATTCAGAAACGTTAACAGTGAATCGGGATCATCCTCGTTGCAAATGATTACTTACTTTACAATTTAGAAATTGAAAAAAAAATATATTTTTATTGCTCTTACAATGGATGTTTTTGTGTTTTTAGAGAAGCCAGAAAATTGAACAGCCCAGCAGGACAGTAAACAATGTAACATTTATGTACAAAATGTATGATACCAAACAAAGCACTTTTTATATATTAATCTGCTTGCACCTAAACAAAACCAGCACTCACCAGTGGAACTGATATGAGACGCATGACAAGCAACATGTCATGATTAATAA
>CAEFZX010008146.1:0-21788 GCA_903066825.1 Alfaro cultratus
TCCCTCCATCCATCCCTCCCTCCATCCCTCCCTCCATCCATCCATCCATCCATTCATCCCTACCTACCTCCATCCATCCATCCATCCCTCCCTCCCTCCCTCCCTCCCTCCCTCCATCCATCCCTCCATCCCTCCCTCCCTCCCTCCCTCCCTCCCTCCCTCTCTCCCTCCCTCCATCCATCCATCCCTCCCTCCCTCCCTCCCTCCCTCCCTCCATCCCTCCATCCTCTAACCCTCCCTCTGCCTCCAGGTACACCACCAAGCACCTGAATGATGAAACTACCTCCAAGCAGATCAAGAACATGCTGCAGGCCAACTAACTTCTTCTTCAGCACTGAGTAGGAACGGAGCGACGGGAAGTGTTAAGGTCCAAATTTAGAAGAACTACTGAACAAAATTTCAGTTTTTTTGTCTTTACTTTGTATTTTATTTTTTTATTATTTTTATATTGTAAGTTCAAAAATAGGATGTTTATTGTTGAAGAAGGGACGAAGATCAGTGTTTGCATTCAGGTTTAACTCTGCCCCCTGGTGGCCGTTTCTGATATGACGGTGCATGTTGTGTTGCTAGGTAGAACCGACGCTGGTCGTTCAAACATTGAGTTAACTGAGCTGATGGTAGATGCGCTTGCTCCCCCTATTGGCTGCAGTGATAATTACAACTAACTGCTTTTATTCCAGATTCAGTGACATCTCAGCTTTACTCTGTAGGAACGGAAACGTTTCCGTCTCTCTGCTCTCTGGTGTTTCCTGCAGCTCTTTGACTCAGAACCGACTGTTGGGTTATTTCCTCCCAGTATTTCTGTCTAATGGTCTGTAAATCTGACCCGCCGCCCTGCGGTGTGTGTAGTCTTACACTGGATGTGATGATGCGACTCCTGACGCTGTGCGGCGATCGGTGAGTCCATCCCAGCCTGCAGAGCCTGGAGCTTCGGTCCAAACATTTCAGCTGCTTCACGTCTTCATGGAGGTCAGGAAGCTGAACGAACCTCTGTGATGATGATGATGATGATTTGGTACGGATGTGAGGAAGATCCTCCCACTGATGTGGATTTTGATGTTCTTGACCTTTGACCTGATGCTATGTGTTTTGAGCTTTAAGTTTCCTTGTATCTCGATGCTGCAGTTTTATTGTTTAAATGACGTTTGGGCCAAATAAAATTTTTACATTTATAATAAAAAACCAAAAGTTTGTTTTCATCTTTATAATAATGACTTTAAGGCTCAAATTCCTGGTTTCTGAAATGAGGAAAAAAATAACAAATTCAGTGAAAAATTCCTTTATTTTTCCAAAAGGCAGCAGAGGATATTCCACAGTAACTGGTCCTGAATGACACCATCAGCTGTTAGCTGATCCAGCTCCTTTGCTTTTGCTGCTCCTCCTTCTGTCTGTTTGGTCGTTCCGTTAGAAAGATGTTGGAGTAGGGCAGAGCTTCTCAATCCCAGTCCTCAGGCTCCCGCTCTGCATGTTTTAGATCTGCCTCTATTCAGAACAGCTGATCCAAATGATTGCATGACCATCAAGTCCTGCAGAAGGTTGTTAATCTCCCATAGATTCAATCCAGGTGCGGCAGAAAGGAAACACTGGAGTAGGGGATCTGATCTCTGCATCCATGAAGCCTCCTGTTAGGCTCCTCTGGGATTTGGGGTCAAAGTTCAGGTAATATTTGATTTCATCTGCTCCGGGTTCTGAAAACAATACCTTGTTGCCATGGTTACACATGCAGTCCTAATTAAGTAAAGAAGTAAGAGCGGAAATGACATGATGACCCTGAAAGAGTTTAAATCTTCAGCTTCTGAAACCTGATCAAACATGTTGAAACTTTGTCTCAATATTATGACCTCTGAGTGTTTTCTTAATATTTGAACTTTAATGTCAATGTTTCAAATGTATCTTTTTAATCTAAATAGTCTCATCTTTACTCTTTGTTCAACCAGAAAAAAACATCCAACATAACATACTAGCTGAAAACAAACGAGTCATTTCTGCTTTAACTCCACAATGTGATGAACTCCTGGTTGGTTCTGATTTATTATTGTAGGTTTATCAGCGCTTCATGAAGTGATAAATTTGGATCAATCCAACAGATTGTCTCTGACCTGGAGTTTAAGCTCCTCCCACTGCGTCACGTCGACCAGGTGATCCACCGCCTGGTGGTTCAGGAAGACGCTCTCTGGACCTCCTGCCGTCTGCAGCCTTCATTTTCCTCTGTTTGGGTTTTGTTTTGGTGAGCAGCAGAAAGGAGTGACGTTCCTCTAATAAAACTCTGGTTCTACTGCAACACGCTGCCAGATTGTCTGGCAGTCTTCCAGTTGGTGCTGGCTGCTCATTGGTTTTCTTTAAGTACTTGCTGCTGACTGATTACAGACACCATGACCCAACATCAGAGTCTTTCATTGGCTGAGTCTGTAGTAAACCTGCTGACCCTCTAGAAGCCCCTCAGTGATGTTTTCTGATTGACAAAGTTTAAAGGAAACTTCCAGTCTACTTATCTTTGTAAGTGGAAGAGAATGTGATACCACTGTTGAATGAAATGGATCGGTCCGGTTCATCACGGGTAGTGTGGCGCCACCTGGTGGTTCTCTGGTCATGTTCTACAGCAGCATGACATGACCAGAGCAGTGGGCCCTCAAGGACCGCTGACCTGCATGTCCTTGATGAGTCCAGACTCCAGCACAGCTGATTCATATGATTGCATCACCTCCTTTGCATTCCTGCAGAAGCTGCTTAATCACCTGTTCATCTAACCCAGGTGTGCAGCAGCAGGGCAGAGGGCCCATTGGGCCCTGAGGGCCAGGGGCCACGGTTCTACAGGACTTCCTCCATGTCTGTCTGATGCTCCAGCATCCTCCTCTAGACATCACTGCCCCCTGGTGGCCGTTCAGAAACAAACCAGGCCTTGAGTGTAGCTGGCCCAGCCAGAGGTCAAAGGTCAGGGTTTCCCTTTGCTTCTGTGCTGAGCTGCTAGTGAGATATTTAACATCCTAGTTTCCCTCTGCGAAACAGAAGGAACCTAAAGAATCTCAAGTTGGTGGATTTTTTCACAGCTTCATCTCAGTTCATTAACAAACCAAGGGAAAGTTAGAGCAAAGACTCAGAAGGTTTTTAAACATGAATCTGTTCATTCATGTTTAAAAAAATATATTTGTTTACCTTTTGAGGAATATTTGGTATCTGTTTCAGGTTTTATGATTCTGGATCTGTGGCTGTAATGACCACTGCGGCCTGCAGGGGGCAGAGTTGATCATGTGTTGGTTGGACCTGTGAGGAGATGAAGCAGGACTGTGAGGTCCAGAGGTGACCCGGATGCTGCAGGTCCACCTGTTGTCTTTTTCTGCTGAGTCAGCAGATCAAACTGAAACTCATCAAACTCTTTATCTGTCTGTGAAAACATCAAACTCTGCTTACAGTATTAAACCGTAAACAGTTTAATACTGCTTACAGTATTAAACTGTCTCCACGGCTCAAATCATCTCAAACTGACAGTTATTACATGAATTAATATTCACATCTCTGGTCCTGAAGGAAGTTTAATGAAATCTCTAGACAATGAGTCTCAAACATCCTCAGTTTTAAAGCTGTTTACATTCCAGGTGTTCAGTAACCATGACAACGGCTGTGGGGAACATCAGGGCTTCGTGTTTATCTCCTGAGGCTTTGGCTCCAGTTTTTCACCATAACCGACTCTATTCAGGTCAGATATTATTAGTTTTATCAACGTTTTCTTCAGCTGCTGCAGCTACAAATAAACATGAATGAGAGTTTTTATTTATTATCAGGCAGATAGTGGGACAGACCCACAGGTGGAGAAACGCTCAGCGCTGCTTCCTGTCAGCTGCTGAACACAGCAGCTCAGAAAGGGTTAAATGAACCTATTTAAATAAAATTAATCTTTAGTTTTTATCCTGATTATTGTTATTATGAGTCAGGATTTGGTAAATGGGCCTGGGTTCTGTGGGACAGATTATAATATATTATAATCTTTGAAAAGTTGTTTAAACTTTTGGCTAAATTTCATCATTAGAAACTATAAATAATAATTATTCAAATCAGTTTAAAAGTTTCTCCCTAAGGAGACCCAGCAGATCGCATCGAGTCGCTGACCTGCAGCCTTCACTCCTCCATTAGAGAGGAAAAACTCCCCTGTAACAGGAAGAAACCTGCTTCAGAACCAGAACCAGAACCAGAATGATCTGAAACTGAATCAAATGAGGAGCGAAAACACGAATCTGAACGTTCAGAGAGGACAGCAGGAACCCTGAGATGTTTCTGGAAAATATCCTGGGTTCAAAAAGAGCTTCAGTCAGAGATAAATGGTTGCTAGGAAACTGCAGGTTCTGATCCACCGGGTTCAGAAAGAACCAAACTATTGTTCATAATAATAATCTGACCAGATCAGATTATATGTAGATGTTAACTCTCAGGTCATTATTGCATCACATCTAAAATCAGATTTTATTTCCAGTTCTGATAAATACTGTCAGTGGAAAGTTGAGTGGAAGGAAAAGTCTGCTGGAGAAAAGCTGCACTATAAACAGAGAGGATTGTGAAGCAAAAACCAACCAGAGTTTAGAGAACAATGCGAGACACCAGAACAGAACCAGCAGAGAGGACATCAGAACCACCTGGGCTGAGGACTGACCTCGGCATGCTGTCTGCACGATGTTTGTTTCTTCATGGTGTTGCAAACATCCATCCATTCATTTTCTTTACACCCTTGTCAGGAGGAGCTGCTGCCTCTCCAGCTACGTTCCGGGCGAGAGGCGGGGTCGCCTGGACAGGTAACCTGGACAGGTAACCTGGACAGGTCGCCTGGACAGGTCACCTGGACAGGTCGCCTGGACAGGTCACCTGGACAGGTAACCTGGACAGGTCACCAGTCTGTCGCAGGGCAACACAGAGACAGACAACCATGCACACACACACTCATACCGAGGGACAATTTAGAAAGACCAGTTAACCTGACAGTCATGTTTTTGGACTGTGGGAGGAAGCCGGAGTACCTGGAGAGAATCCACCATGCACAGGGAGAACATGCAGCTCTATGCAGACCCCGGGCCGGGAATCGAACCCAGGACCTTCTTGCTGCAAGGCAACAGATCTACCAACTGCGCCACTGTGCAGCCCCTGTGTTGCAGACTGTTATTCATATTAACAGTTTGAACTATTAAAAAAACAGTTAATATGAATAACATCAGTAAATATCGGTGCCAGAAACCGATATTAATATTACATATCGACAGTTTTTCTGACATATTTCTCTAAAACCTCCAGATGCTGAACCAGTTGCTCTCATTTCTCCTTCTGTAAAACTTTTACTTGAGTTTCTGGAGTTTCCACTCTGTATTTTTCTACCTGCTGACAGAAAGTGGTGTGAAACATCTGCTGGAAAGTGGCCTCAGGTTGTGGGTTTCAGTCACACTCCAGCTCCAGAGGCCGGATGTTTACTGCGATCCCTCAGCCTCACTCTGCCTCCGCTCTGCAGCGGGACACACCGTGACTCACTGCGCTCTGACTCATCCAGACTAACATTATCTAACATTCAGACTAACATTATTTAACACACGTTTCTGGCTTCAGTTCACACAACAACTGATGTGTTTAAAGGGAAATTCCCCTAAAATGTGTAAAATAAAATCTGTCATGTTTCCTTCAGTGACTCATGTTTGATTGTTTTGGAAGATTTTTGTCATTGCTGTTTCCTTTTCCCCTGAATTTTCTTTGATGCAGATAAAACAATAATCGCTGAAAATCATTTTTACCTTAAATTTAAAAGTTTTATTTAACTTTACGGAGCTGTGTGGCTCTGCTGCCTGGCAGAGAGGCTGCAGGTTCAAATCCCAGTCTGGTGTAGTTTAATCAACAACACAGCTCAAAGAGTTCATAAAAACACAAAAATAAAAGTCATAAAACATAATAAAGCCTCAGAGAAACCAGAAACAAATCAAAATCATCAATAATCATTAAATATGCCGATCAATGTTCCATTTATTATGTTTCAAAAGCAGCTCTGTCTCAGTGTTTCGGCTGTTTTGCAGGTTTTTTTTAGTGTCTCCAGGCAGAAAAGTTATTATATTTATAAATAAACTTCAGTTAAACAGAAAAACATGAACTTAGAGGGAAAATGACTGAAAAGCAGTGGAGTTTAGATTTTCTCCAGTTATGTATTAATTTCTGGTGTGTTTTTGTTTATATTGTGACTTAATATAAAGTCACAATAAAAATGGTAAAACTGCTGTAAAATGTTCTGCTAGGTTATGTTTTCAATCCATTCAGTTTCCTTTTTAGGTTTTTTGAATAATTGCGTCACGTTTGCTGCAGAACTGCTAACCTGGATTTCCTTTTAAATAATTTCACAAATCCATCCAGAAATGTTGAAGTTCAAATTCAAAGAAGCCAAAACTACAAGTGGAAAAGTTGAACTGTTGGGTTGTTGGCCGTAACAACTGACTGCTCTTCCCTCCACACCAGATACTGAAGAACTGAAGAGCTTCAGACAAACAAACTGAGGGAAAATCCGACCCAACCCGACACTTCAGGACGTTTTCCACCAAAACGTTTGTCCTGATCAACAGTCTGTTCATTCTGATTATTTCAGACGTGAATTCATGAATTTATTATAAGTTGATGTGACATCTTGGCCAGTGTTCTGCTAGCTGTATGCTAGCTGTATGCTAGCTGTATGCTAGCTGTATGCTAGCTGTATGCTAGCTGTATGCTAGCTGTATGCTTCAGAGTGTTGAATAGTATTTTCACATAAACAGTTTGGCTTTGATTTTGTGTTAGAGAACAAAAAAGTCCAAATGCATTCAGTGTCAGTACTGCACCGATAATCTGCTAATAAACTTCAGAAATGGTGGAGCGTTGCGATGTGGACGGGGGCGGGGCTTGATGTGCCTCATTTGCATTTAAAGAGACGGCATTAAAGCGAGTTGCTGTTGGTCCAAGAGGATAATGGATCTACAATAACCAGGAACTCAGACCAAAACATCACAGATCAGATTTACATCAACCACAACTGAATGATTTTAATGTGAAACGGAGAAATTTAAAGCATAACATTTGCACTTTAATGCTGAAGTAAATAGTTTTAGCAACATGAACTTGTGAATTTTTGACCAAATTGTTTGTTGTCTTGATTCAGTTTCTTTTCACAGGAAGTTTCAGTTTTTCTTCTGTTGGCAGAAACAAGCCGCCGTTCGATCAGAGCGAAGCAGCTCAGTGGAAACAGCTGCGGTCGGCGGTGGTCTGCTGACTGAATGCTTTCAGTTTCCGCGCAGCGTGGGGAGGCGACCAACCGACACGCAGGAAAACCCTGCAGGCGTAGGCGGGGGGCATCATGGAGTCCCAGAGGAGCTGCGCCCGTCACGGGAGTTCAGGCCCACGGCTCCACCTTCACACCCAAAACACTTTCACCCAAAACCAGAAGGTTGATCCGGGTGTTTGGACCGGTACCAGCTGCTGGGTTATTTATAGAACCTGATAATACAACACCTGCAGCATTTAATGTGGTTCTGATTTGATCCAGGATGAAGATGCTGACCTGGTTCTGAGCAGCAGAGTAAACCGGGTCGGGTCAGGAGAACCGAGCTCTCAGGGTTTCTAGGAACAGAAGCTTTGAATAAACCTGGATGTTGAACATCTGGAGTTTCTGCAGAAAGAAGGTCGATGATGATGATGAACATGATGAAGAGACGTTCCTCCTCCTCATCATCATCATGTTTCTTTCTGGTATCTAAACAGAGAACTAATAAACGGGTCACATGTGAACAGGTTTGGTCGGCGCTGATCTGCCAGCAGCAGGTTCTGCATCGAGTTTCCACCTGAGACGGTCGACCTCCACCTCTTCTTCCAGGGGTCAAAAGGTCACCAGAGGTTTAGGAAGCAGGAGGAAAAGGTGAGTTTGGTCTCAACAGGTAATGTTGTCACCTGACAGGCTGCTGAGGATCTGATTGGTCGGATTCATCCAAACACCTCCAGCAGATCAGAGATTCATTTATGGGACATTTCAGGCTATGAAGGTAAAAACTGAAGCTTTAGAAGAATTTGCTCTGAGGTGTGTGTGTGTGTGTGTGTGTGTGTGTGTGTGTGTGTTAGTCTATTTCAGACCTGGTTAATTGTTCAGCTGGGGGCAACAGTGAATGCTTAACAGACCAGAGAAGAAAACATTACTGTTGTCAAGGAGATGAGAACAACTCAAAACAGACTGAATGACCTCTGACCTTTAATTCATTTTATGGGTATTCTGTGGAAAAATTCATGCAAAATGTGATGATACATAATGTATATATATATATATATATATATATATATATATATATATATATTTAATATAGCTATGAGGAAAAGTATATCTATAGAAATATATATGTATAGATATAAATGTTACTGAATGTCATCAGCATATAAGATAACACACCTACAGTTTGTACAACAATTCAGATCAAATCTCTTTATAGGATATTTTATAACACAGGTAATATTAATAAGACACCAGGATATTAAGCAGCAGCACCTGAACGCGTCACTAAAAACACATGAAATCATTTTTCTCTCTGTGTTTAATGAGCCGGTGCTTCGTCTTCAGGCTGATGCTACATGTGCAGAAGGCGACGCTCTGATGGCTGTGAGGTTCGTTTGGCTCAGACAGAAAAAAGACAATCAGTTTCAATTAATTACAGTGGGAAAACATGCAGTTAAAAAGTATTTTCTGCATAGAAAATATTATTGAATTAAAATATTTAACCTAAAAAACCACAAAGTTTTAAGCCCAGAAAGATCTTTAAAAGTCGATAGATACCATAGATTGGTGAGAATCGGTGAGGGCCGGCGGGTCCCTGTACGGAGCCTCGTACCGGAGGCCCGTTGAAAAGCTGTTAACGTTTGAAACTGTGATTGTGAGTGGAAATAAAAATAGCAACAGGTATTCTGTCCCATTTAACACAGTAAGAGTGGAATCAGTAAACCTTTTATGGATACAATTTCGACAAAAAACCAAACCTGTTTAGGATTTTATTTGAAACATTCTCAATTATAAATTTATTGATGGAACTTGACTAAATGTCATGTTTTTATTGTTGTTTTTATTGTTTTTTACTGTTGATTCTATGTTGCATTATGGTTCTGTTTTTGATGTGATGTAAAGCTCTTTGAAATGCCTGCTGCTGAAATGTGCTATACAAATAAAACTTGATTGATTGATTGACTAGATGGAAAGAAGTTCTTTAGATCTGGAGGAGAAACGGGTCAGATTGGATCAGTTCAGAAAGAATGATCCAATGAGACGGGACTAAATGATGATTGGCTGCGGCGACGCCTGAGGGGAAAAGACCAAAGAGGAGAAGAAGAAGGAAGTTCTGTCGGTTTGAAATATGAGACGTAACAAACTGAAGCAGTTCTGCAGAGTTTGGTGTAGTTAAAGTAACAGCGTCTGAGGACAGTGTGAAACTACTGCATGACTGGAGGATCAATGATTATCCATCAGGAATGCCGCGGCGCCGTTTGAGGCGCTCAGGAAAACCAAACAGGAAGCGAGTTCCTGAGAAAACCAGCAGCAGGTCTGGCAGCGTCCAGGACGGAGTCACATGCTGCTGAGGTCCAGGTCAAAGTTCACCAGGAACCCAAAACGATTTTCTTGTGATGAAATCAGATTTTACAGTAAACTGGTTGATAATTAATGACTGAAACCTTCAGAGTCGGATCCACATAAAACCCACAATTTAATAAATGTTCAGTCAAACATAACCTGATGCTGCTGCTTTTATTAACAAAGATCATTTTATCTACATTTAATCTTTTGTGATGTTGAATTTTGTAAACTTTAAATTCACTGAATTTCAGCTCAATCTGTCCAGATTTATGAATAAAACTGATTTTAACCGACAGACTGGAACTTTTTTCAATAAACTGTTTTATGGCTCCATAAAGATGCTGGTTCTGGTTCTGGTTCTGATTCTGGAGGTTTGGATCTGGATCAGCAGAAACCTGGAAGACCTTCAGGAGCCGACAGGAAGAGGAAAGTCGTGACTCATGGCTGACGGATCCGGACCAGCAGAACCAGCTGGAGACCCGGACGGTGACTCAGCGGACCGGACCGAGGTTCTGGCCCGAGGTTCTGACTCAGGGTGTGTAACCCGCCTGCCACCACTTCCTGTTTCACTGTTTTTGGCAGAAGGAAGGAACAAGCTGCGGTTCTGCCAGAGTCCAGATTTAGGAACAAATCCAGCCCATTACAAACCGGACCGTTTTGGTTCTGATGGGTTCTGCTGAGATAAATAAAGCTGATGCTTTTATTTTGGAAGGAAAGGACTCGGGTCTGTCAGTAAAGCAGTTAAAGGGTTAATTTCTCCCTGAATGTTTCATTCCTGGACTGTATCTCTGGGTTTGGACCAGAAACCCAGAACCAGCCCTGGTTCCGTGTCTCCCGGATCCGGACTTTCATCGGACCGGAGCTGAACTTTCACCCAGTTTTCCCTCTGACTTCACTGGGAACAGAATCAGAACCTCCAGGTCAGATGGTCCTGGATGACACAATGACAGGAACCGGGCCAACTGGACCTAAGAGGAAACGTCTGATTGGACCGCGGATCGACCCAGAACATACGGAGGAATAAATTCCAGGAAAGCGGCTCAGCGGACCGGATTCACTCCTGAGTTCATCCCTCAGGAATGACATCAGAAATTCTCCTCCAGTGAATCCGACCCGGTTCTGAGGAAATGGGTCAAAGCAAAACAGAACCTCTGGTCCAAACAAACAGGGCTTTTATTTTGACATGTTTGATTTCTATAAAATATAAAAATAAAATCATTTGACAACAGAAGGAGGACAAATTAAACACAGCTAGGTTAAATTAGAGTAAATAAATAAAGGTTCTGACCCGGCGGTTCTGATAGAACCCGTTTCTGTCCTGCAGTCATTTTGACTCTCAACATGAGAACTAGCTAAAAGTCGTTTAGCGGTTAATGTAGCGTCGTGAGCCGCTCCAGGCGCCGCTGCAGCTCCCTGCTCCTCTTCGTCAGATCGTCCTTCTTCTTCAGCAGCCTGCGCTCGTCCGCCCGCGCCTCCCGGATGAACGCCGTCGCCCCCTGCAGGATGGCCACCTTGGCCGCCTTGTGGTTGGCGGCCAGCGCCGGGATCTGCTCCCTCAGCGCCAGCAGGCTGAGCCGCAGCTCGCTGCGCCGCTGCCGCTCCAGCACGTTGTGAGTCCTGCGTCTGTCCTCGTCCTCGTCGTCCGACCGCGGGCTCCAGCAGCGCCGACCGCCGCTCCTCTGCCTCGCCGCCGTCGCCAACGGCGACATCGTGGGGCTCTCTGTTGGTCTGGGCCGTTTCTCAGCAGGCTGCGGGGCGGCGTAGTTGTGCTGCTGGATGTCGATGAGGGAGCGTTTGAGGACCAGAGGGAACCGATGGGACGTCCTCCGTCTGTCCACCGTCACCACGTCAATCTCTTCTTCCTCACCATCTTCCTCTTCCTCCTCTGTGGAGACAGAACCAACATGGATGAAGTGAATTTCCACCAGAGACGAGCAGAACTTCATCAGAGCAGAAGGAAAATGTTCATGGGGTGACAAGACGGGGCCCAAATTTATAAAAATATTTATGTAAAAAATGTATATATTTTTAAAGATTTTTAAAATTTTATTTTGAAATTTTATTTTTAAGTTGATAAATGTATTGTTTATTGGGTTTACATTTATGTCTTGAAGGAACAAAGTGACTCTGAAAGCCTTTTTCTGACTCTGGGTTCACGGCCCCCCAGGTCCCCTCTGGGGTCACGGCCCCCCGGGGCCCCTCTGGGGTCACGGCCTCCCCAGATCCCCTCTGGGGTCACGGCCCCCCGGGGTCCCCTCTGGGGTCACGGCCCCCCGGGGCCCCTCTGGGGTCACGGCCTCCCCAGATCCCCTCTGGGGTCACGGCCCCCCGGGGCCCCTCTGGGGTCACGGCCCCCCGGGGTCCCCTCTGGGGTCACCACTGCATCAGAACCAAACATCTCCTGATTCTCACCTGATTCGCTGCTGCTGCTGAGCGGCGGCGTCTCCAGACTCAACTCTGACCCGACCTCCATCGCCACTCCACTGTCGTGGTTCTGGTTCAGGTCCTGGTTCTGATTCTGGTTCTGGCCTGTCAGTGTGAAGGGGAGCACCTCAGAGGGGTCAATGCACGCCGCTGCCACACCCTGCAGGTCCTCCAGGTACCCGGAATCTTCCTGTCCATCAGAACCAGCCGCCAGCCCGCTGGTGCCGGTCGGGTTCTGCCGGCCCCGGAGGGACGCCAGCCGCTCTGACACGGCCCGCTCCAGCTTGGCGGCTGCGGCGAAGCTGCTGCTCCACATGCAGTCCTGGATGATGAAGGACTGCAGCGCGGCGGAGGGGCGGAGCTCCTCGTCCAGCAGGTCCGACAGCGCCTCCAGGTGGTCGGCGGCGGACAGCGGCGGGTCCGAACGGGGCGGGGTCCGGCTGGGCGACATGGGCGGCGTCGGCAGGAGCTCAAACTTCTTCCAGATGTCCTCGCCGGGTCCGGGGAGGAGCTGGCTGGGGAAGACGTCCTCATCGTCTCCACCCAGGAAGAAACATGGCTGAATGGAGTCGAAGTCGTAGGGCGCAGGGGGCGTGGCCAACATGACCGCCATCATGGCCGCCTGCACAGGAAACAGAGTTAAACATCACTTCAAAAAGAAATAAAATGATCCTGTCGGGTCCAAACTGCTGGCTCCATCAGAACCAGGATCTGTTTCTACCACCAGAACCTTAAAGTGATGCGTTCACTGACTGAAAAAGCATAGGAATAATCAGCTAATCAGAGCCAGATAAAGAAAAGAGCTTTATTTTGTTAAAAATCTCCTTTATGACCCAAATTATCAGAACAAATCCAAAATGTTAACAATCATATCTGCTTATTTTGCATATATTTGAACAAATCTAAAGGAAAAAATTTATATTTTTATTATTTTTTTTCTAGGAAATGTCAGAAAGTGAATATAGTTTAATAAAAGTCAATCTAACATGATTATAGATTTCTGAGATAATCTGCTGGTTCTGAATCATAATGTTTACATAAAACCATAGAAGAAGAAGTTCGGCAGCTGATTAGACTCTGGTTTAATATCAGGTTTAATTTAAAAACTCAGATATTATTTAACATAAAACTCTGTTACTATAAACCTGAAAGTGACTTTAATCAGCTGAAATGTTCTGATTAAAATGTTTCAGTTTATTTAGCGTCAAACAGAAACATCACGGATTAAATATAAGGTTTATGACTATTCAATAAGGAGCTGATGAACTCACCTCTGAACAGAAATCTTCAAAGTTTCTGAAGAAAAAAGTTAAAATCTTCAGAGGAAAGTTTCCTGAGCAGAACCTGAGAGATTGATCCGGATCAATAACTGGATTAATATCGTTGTTATTGTTGTTATTGTCTCTAAACTGATGTTCTCTTCCTCTCTGCTCTCAGACTGAATCACCGCATCCAGCCGAACGTCACGCATTTATACCCTCCGACTTCTTTACTTTCCGCTGACGTCACGACGTTCCCACCACTCATCTTCTACGTAACAACCTGAAAGCGCCTCTTTCTGCTCTCTGACCCGCCGCGACGCATCAGAACCGGTGGTTCCGACTGAGCAGCGGGGCTCCGGTACCGGTTGCGGGTCCAACCGGGTCGGAGGACCGGTTTAAAGAGGGAACTAGTTAATGCTGCGGATGTGCGGTGTAACGGTTCGGGTGGTCCAGGCTGACTGTAAATGATGCAAGGGGAGAAAGTTCCGGGAAATCCGAGATGATCCAGTGATGACGTCATAAAAACAAAGAAGGAAAACAAGGAAAATAAATAAATAATCTATTTATTACTGAGAATAACCTGAAAAATGATTTAAAAATAAATAAAATAAAAATATTTATAAATAAAAAACATAAAAACATCAAACAAATATTTTTATTATAAGAAATTAAAAAATATTTTAAATAATAAATTATCACAAATAACTAAAAGTCATAAAATAAAATATTTAAACCTCACTAATAATTTTAGGTTTTCAAAATAAATATTAAAAAATAAAGAGGATTTAAATTTAATTTGCTTTGATTCAACCAGTTAAAAATGAATCATATTTGATTTTAAACATGAATAAAACATTGAAGAAAGCATTTAATGGAAAGTAAAACAATAAAGTGATATAAAAATACTTTAGATATGATCTAAAATAAAACATGAAGTCTGGATTCTGTCTAAATAAACAAGTTATGAAAACCTTACGAAGGAGCTCTTAACTAATACATTTGTAGAAAATGACTGAAAATCCAAATTTATTGGCAAAAAATAGGAAAAAATATAATCACCAACAGTTTTTATGTCATATTATAATAGAATTGCAGCTTCGATCCTAAAAACATAAAAACAGTTTTAATGTAAATCTGCTGCTCTGCTGCCCCCTGCTGGGGAAAATCACAAACTGCGTTCATCTTCCGGTGGTTTTTAAACTTACCGGAAATTACTTAATAGAATAAAATTAAACCCTTTATTTGCTCTAATGTTGCAACGGAGAACAGCTTAATAAACCAGCAAAATTAAACTTTAAATAAACTGTCGCACTAAAATAATTTAAGTATAATTTTTAAAAAATCGTTTAAATTTATCAGTAAATGTAGCCAAAACATTCAGATAGAGGCATTATTATTATTATTATTATTATTATTATTATTATTATTATTATTATTATTATTATTATTATTATTATTATTATTATTTTGTATTGTTTCTGCTGCTGCACTGCGCCCCCTGGTGGCCACTCCTCCTCATTACTCCCACTGACTCGCCTCGTTCAGTGAGTCACTTTGTTGTTGAGACAATCATCGGTCATCAATCATCGGTCATCAATCATTGGTCATCAATCATCGGTCATCAATCATCGGTCATCAATCATCGGTCATCAATCATCGGTCATCAATCATCGGTCATCAATCATTGGTCATCAGTCATTGGTCATCAGTCATTGGTCATCTTATGATTCTGGATGGAGAAATATCATACACACTTTTTTTCATTTCTGATGAATCAAAGCAGATTCACCTTTAATCTTTTATTTTAGTGATAAATCTGCACACAATGTTTTCTAACTTCTTATTCTGTGAATTTATTGGAAACGTTTTGGTCAAACCAAAATGACCCAATGTGTGTAAAATATTCAGTTTAATATGTTTTGAATTGGAAGCATTAATAATGTAAATATTATGACCAGTACTTATGTATTTATAAATAATGATTCACTAATATTTTCCTCCTTAACCCTGCAGAGGTTCTGGTTCTGTTTGGATGAGCTGCTGGTATCAGCAGCTTTTACTTTGACACATTTTCACAGATTTGAAGCTAAACTTCCTGAAATATGATGATAAAAACATGAAGAGAAAAAATGACCTGCAGAATAATAAATTGGATCAATCAGAACCTTTTCTCCTTCTCGGTTCCTGTTGACGAAACAAACACAGACTCATCAGAACCTCCACCAGAACCTCCACACTGTTTAAACACACATCAAACCACAAGTTTACATACACCCAACAAAAAGAGCCACATCTTTGTCTCAGTTTGAATCACTAAAATGATTTGTATTTGCTAAATGCCTGAATAATGAGAGAAAGAAGTTTTCATACAGAACGATTACTGTCTCTTTAAATAACGAGGGACAGCCCAGATGATGATGTCATGGTTTTGGAAACCAATAAGTTAACTGGAGTCACACCTGTGGATGTTTTCAAGGCCAAACCTTAAACTACTTTCTGCTTTGACAGGATGGGAAAGTCAAAAGAAAACAGGATTTTGGTCTTTTGTTCCAAAACGTGCAGAAAGTCAAAGAGCTGCTGGAGTTTCTGGCTGAAGCTGGTAAAGCAGCTTCATTATCCAAACCGTCCGACCGGGACAGAGAGCCGCTCAGCGAGGAAGAAGCCATCACTCCAAAACAAACATAAAGAACCAGATGGCAGTTTGCAGATGAACACAGACAAAGATCTTCATTTTCAGATTCATGTTCTGTTGTCTGATGAAACTAAAGTGGGACTGATAATGATAATGACCATCATTACATTTGGAGTAAAACCGAGGAAGCTTGTACCATCCTAACTGTGAAGCACAGTGGTGGCAGCATCATGCTGTGGGGCTGTTTTGCTGCATGAGGAACTGCTGCACTTCATAAACTAGACGGACTCATGAGGAAAGAACTTCATGTAGAAATACTGAAGTAGAGACTCAGGCTGGTGGAAAATATCCCGCAGCTTTCAGCTGCGTTTGACACCAAGAGCTGCAAACTGGACTCGGTTCCACCGGGCCTGTCAGGCGGACCGGACCAGAACTCCAGCTAACTAAACACAAAGGTTTAAATACAGCTTTATCTTAATATTTATCAAGCTGTGAAACAGAAACATCTCTAGGATAGAAAACTGAGAGACTTTGAGTTTCAAATAATATTTAATAACATAAAACATCTGAAACAACTGATTGATCACATTTACAGATCAATTTAATCACAACTGAATTTACACAAAGATCTTTTCATATTGTCAATAGCATTTTTTCCCCAAACAGTATCAAATTATTATTATTTTATAACATGAATTTACTTTATTTGGAAACACTAACAGGTTATCTTTCTTCTGCTAAACTCACACATTTTGATTATAATATCTGTATCAATATTCTGCCATGTTCTACATAATCTGTAACATTTCTTTTTATTTTAATTCATTCTACTGCACCATAAATAATTCATTCTGCTCTGTCAATCAGATTTACTGACAAAGTAGTCAAACTAGCAGCTGTTGGCAGTAAAGAATCAAAGTACACTTTATTTTTAATTTATTTATTTTTTTTGAGTTTTAACATTTTTATACCTCTAACTTTGGACACATAATGATTGATACACAGTGCAATACTGACGAGGAATTATACAGAAATAAAACTTCCAAAATTACAATCCAGAAGTTTCATCAAATTATCTTTGAAAATAATTCGTAAAAACCAATTTGGTTAAAAGTTTAAGAACAAAAAAATCATTGATATGAAAACTGTCAACAATTCTTCATGACTGTTTGACCAACAGGTCAGAAACAAAACAGCTTCATTTAAGTACGTGCCAAACAAAGAGCTGCAGACAAAAATGAAGAAACAGCAGTCATATAATAGAAACAAAAAATAAAATCTAAATAATCTAAAAATAGAGAATAAAGCCATGAAGAACGGAGGAGTCAAGTTCATCAGAGGTCAGAAGAACCAGGTCATCCAAAACTGAAACATTCTGACAAACCCCCTACTTAACCTTCTAATGACCTTTGTGATGTCACTTGTGTTTGAATAAAGAGAAACTGAGAATATTCTTTAACAGGAAAGGTTTTCCCACAAACATCACATGAGTGGAGTTTCTCAGCTGTGTCTGTAAACCAGAGAATGAGATAAACCTTTTCTCACAGGCTTCACATTAGTAGGACTTCTCAGCACTGTGCCTTCTCATGTGGACCAGCAGAGCCTTCCCAGTCAAACATCTTTTCCCACATGCTTCACATGGGTAGGATGTCTCATCGCTGTGGTCTCTTATGTGCGCCAGTAGAGAAGATTCCCTATAAAAGCGTTCCCCGCATGTTTCACATGAATGAAGCTTGTGTAGGGTGTGCTCTGCCATGTGGATGCTCAGAGCCTTCGCAGAACTAAACTTGTTCCCACAGGTTTCACATGAGTGCAGCTTTACGCTGTGGGTTCTCATGTGTGTCACTAGAGATTTTAGATAATAATACCTTTTCCCACATGTATTACAAAAAATGGCATTTTCTGTCTTTCTGACTTTCTTTTGAGATTTGTTGGACTTAGTTGGAAGACGCTTTTGTTTGTCTTTTGTTCTTTGAAGTTTTTGTTCCAGATCCTCTTTGATCTGATGAGGATCTGAGTTAAAACTGTGCTGAGCTTCAGGGAGGTTCTGATCAGGGTCTGGTTCCAGCTCACATTCTTCATCTGACAGAGGTTTCATGTAGGCGTTGAAGTCCGGTGGCAGCTGCTGGCCGCTGCAGACCTCCAGCGGCGGTTCTTCAGTCCCGCTCTCCTGATGTGGCGGTTCTGGTTCTGGTTCCCTCTGGTTTGGTTCCAGACCCTCCAGGTCCTTGTTCATCAGTGGACCTTCTTGGTTTTCCTGGTCTTCAGACAGGAAATGTTCTGCTTCAGAGAGTTCGTCTTCAACTGGTTCTGGTTCCTCCTGGTCCAGAACCTCCTCCGTCCTGCAGACATGTTGCTTTGGGAAGTCTGGAAGGACAAACAGGAACGACGAGAAACCGATCAGCAGGTTCTGGATTATCAGCTGCTTCTGGAGGCTAAAGGAGAACAAAGTTTATTTCATTTTTGCAGAGTTTCTGTTGGACGGAGAAACTTCAGCGAAAGACGAAGACGTTACGGCTCCAGGGAGCTGATTGGCCGGACCGGTGACCGTCTTTGATCTGATAGGTTGGCTGGGTTTTGATTCACTTCTGACTCGTTGGGATTGGATGGATTTATGGCTGGTTGTTCTGAACAGACACTGAATATCTGCTGCTTCTCATCGTTCAGGTGTGAATAAAGTTTCATTTGAGTGGAAATCTCTGCTAAATGTTTCAGTTCTTTAGGGGAAACTCCTTTTAATTCATATTATTTATTTTTATTATCAGACAGGAGAATATTCTGCTGTGTTTTGTTCAGTTGACTCCAAAATGTTTGATCCAGTTTTATGTCAAATTACTGGAACTAACTGAGATATATGTTTGGTTGATCTTTCAAAATGTCAATTCTTAAATATTTTTGTTTTCCACGTCTCCTGGCTTCATCTGGTTTGATTCCACAGATGAAAAGCAACTTGTGGCCATTCAGGGTTTTGTCTACATTAATAAAGTTTTAAAAAATCATAAATAGTCTTTACTTTAGAAGATTTCAGACAAAGATGAAAAAACTATTAGGAACTGTCTTATTTATGGATGCAGTGCAGAAACAGCAGAGCAAATGAAATATCCTTTTATCATTATTACATATCTAACATGTTGTGAAAGTAGATTTATTTGAGCATTCACTAACATTTACATACAGTACATAGAATAGTTAATTCATGCGTTATTAAGCATTAATAAACATTAAGTACATTGGTGTTAGGAGTAATTAGTCAATATGTGTAAAGCATTAATTAATCTGTTAATTTATAGCTTATTAAGCATCAATCAACATTAAATAATAATGTTTTCAACATTAGTTACATATTTATTAATGGCTAAATGAGGCTAAATAAACCCTGGTTATCATAAATTACTACCAAAACCTTTAGTTCAAATCCAGACTTTACTGAAAACGGTTCCGCTCAGTTCGTCCTGTTTGGACCCAGCCTGCTTCCATATCACATCAATGGATCGAACCGGCAGCTGGAGCAGGTCAGTAGATCAACTTTCACCTCAATAAGATAATTTATAAAGATTTGGTCAGATCCATACCGATTCTGGTGAGGAGAACCTGGGGATGCCAGCAGATACCCAGCAGTCCGGTCTCCTCTTGGAACCTGATCACCGTGTTTCCAAACTCTGGTTCCTCCTGGTTCTGTCTAATCTCTGGAGGTTCTGGTTCCTCCTGGTTCAGTCTAATCTCTGGAGGTTCTGGTTCCTCCTGGTTCTGTCTAATCTCTGGAGGTTCTGGTTCCTCCTGGTTCTGTCTAAACTCTGGAGGTTCTGGTTCCTCCTGGTTCGATCTAATCTCTGGAGGTTCTGGTTCCTCCTGGTTTGGTCTAAACTCTGGAGGTTCTGGTTCCTCCTGGTTCGATCTAATCTCTGGAGGTTCTGGTTCCTCCTGGTTTGGTCTAATCTCTGGAAGTTCTGGTTCCTCCTGGTTCGGTCTAATCTCTGGAGGTTCTGGTTCCTCCTGGTTCGGTCTAATCTCTGGAGGTTCTGGTTCCTCCTGGTTCGGTCTAATCTCTGGAGGTTCTGGTTCCTCCTGGTTCGGTCTAATCTCTGGAGGTTCTGGTTCCTCCTGGTTCGGTCTAATCTCTGGAGGTTCTGGTTCCTCCTGGTTCGGTCTAACCTCTGGTTCCTCCTCGTCTAGACTGGAGCTCCTCTGCTGGTTCTGGAGCTCTGGGTCGGTCAGAACCTCCTTGTTGCTGACATGCAGCTTTGGCTGATCTGTAGCAACAAAGAGACACAGGAGCTGGTTACCATGACGACCATCTCCAGGACCGGTGTTGGTTCTGACCCAGACAGCCTGGTCCATTCCTCTGGATGCTTCTTGAGTAACAGATCAGGATTCCAGCAAGACTTTCACCATTAACTGATTAATGGTGAAAGTTCACCATTAACTGATTAATGGTGAAAGTTCACCATTAACTGATTAATGGTGAACTTTCACCATTAATCAGTTAATGGTGAAACGTTCACCATTAACCGGTTAGTGAACGTTTCACCAAACCTTCTTGGTGAAACGTTCATGGAGCTTCAGGTTTCATAGAATCAGCCGTTAATCTGAGAATCCAAACAAGCAATAAATCAGGATTATCCCAGTTTGGGCAGCAAAGGGTTAATAAAAGAATCACCAGCCGTGATTCTCTGAAGATACTTGGAAGATATGAGCTGCAACATTTAATTTACCTTCGGGAAAAATAAATGATTTGTAAAAATCATTTGATTCTGAATAATAACCGATGATTAAGGACTAACTTTTCACTGGTAATTCAATGATGCACAGACCAATAACTATCTAATACATCATGATGCATGAGGTTTTTATGAGGTTTTTATGATGTTTTTATGATGTTTCTTGTCCGGAGTGAAGATCAACTGTCCAGGTTAAAAGTGTTGAGGTTTAGTTTTCAAGCTGGGTTTCTTTTAAGGTTTATTCATGTCAGAAACAAAACTATGAATCTTTAACTGTTTAAATATGACGAACTGAATGTAATAATGCGGACAGTTTCCACAGCAAAGAGAGAGCAGGAGAAAAGAGTCGCTACCACGTCGCTTCCTACCGGTTCTAGTGAGTTTAATCTGAGGTTTGTTCCAGCAGGTTTCCAGCAGTTTAATCTGCTCCTCGTAGCTGCTGATGGTTTTTTCTACCTGGGTGAAGATTTCCTCCGCAGCAGCAGTTAGTCTCTGTCTGATAAAATCCCTCAGCTGCTCAACTGAAGACATGGTTACTGAAATATTCAGCTGAAACACAAAACACAACCGTTTTCTAACTGATGGAGCCGTTTTACTTCTGCTGAGTGTCACAGAGAAACAACGCAGCGGCTTTGACGCCCCCTGCTGGACGGGAGAGGAACCGCAGGGCCATGTTGTAACAGACAGCTGCAGCCTGCAGAAAGGGGCGGGACTGACCTTTCCGTCAGTCTCATACCTTATATGGAAATGGCACTATTGCATTCCGGAAATGAAGGGGGTGGTAGTGACACTATTTCCTGTACCAGCCGTGTTATAATAAAAATAATAATAATGATAATAACGTATTTTATCGTACAACGCCTTTCAAATCACCCAAGAATACTTTTAACATTAAAAAAAATACAAATTAAGAAGTACAGAAATGTCTACAAAACGTGACATGTCACGTGGTATGTCCCTTTTTTATTTTTAAATCTTTATTTAAAATTATATTAGTGACAAACAATCTAAAATAAGCACCAATAAGGAATCATTATGGAGATGTATTTATATATCCTTACACCCTATCTACCTCAAAGAAAAGTCATAAAACATGAATCAAATCAATAATTTGGAGACAAATGTACATTAAGAACACATTTATCCATCCATTAATTATCATA
>CAEFZX010008149.1:0-13432 GCA_903066825.1 Alfaro cultratus
CATAACACTAACCAGATACTTAGATTTCAACAAATGTAAATTAGCCTGTCATGTCCAGCTCAACACAATGAACATTAAAGACACGGTGCAGCTATTCAAATATCCTGTACATTTATTCAAATGGTTGGAAAATAAGAGTGCATCCAGTCGGCTCTCTGTGTTGGCTGCTTATAGATCACTTTGCGGTTTAATTGCTTTATCATGTTGCCAAGTCGTCCAGACAACACGTAACACATCTTCCACCTCTTTTGATCAGTCTCTGTGACACACAATGGAAATTATACGACTTACTTTTATTTATTTTTTTCTCACTAAGCACTTCTGCTGCTATTAGATTGTTAATTTGGTCCCTCCAGAGTTTTGGTTGTTTTACGCCTGACTTTTTTCAGGTACAAAATGATACCGTCTACGTCAGGATTTCAGGTTTCATAAAGATGCTAGTTAAAGTTAGCCTGGGGCCCGTCTCATCACCAACCTTGCTTATGTAACCGTTTGGAGCTGAAGTCATTATTAAAATATAGATTTGATCCCTTTATCCTTTTAAGCAAGAAAATTGTGGTAGACTTCCTTCAGACAGCTGACCTTCAGTGTGTAGCAACAGGTTGCGGTAAGTTGAACTATTACACCTGGGGAAATTTAAACTGTGGGGGCTATATGAAGCAAACATTTTGCTTAGTTTTATATTAAACATGACTGTTTAAAAGTTGTGTTCAACTTACTGATAGAACGTCTTACTTTATCATCTGCTGGGTGTCTGACCAGTCCTGTTCATAATTTTACAGGATAAAAAAATTATAAGCAGAGTAGTGGTTTATTTCACTTTATTTTGCTTTATTTTAGTTAGAGTGGTTCTTAACTATCTTGGCAAACTCAGTAAATTAGGCTTTGGGTTACACTTGCAGATAAAATTTAAAATGAGATCTATTGGACTAAGTCCAGGTCTTATTCCTTGAATAAATGAAAGAGTAAAACCTTTACTGAGGTTATTATTTCTCCTTTCTAAATATTAAGCCGAGGAGTGATTTTCTTTTTCTTGACATCACTGACCTTTAGTTTTAATGTCTGAATTAATTTTCTTTTTCAGAGCTAGCAATCATACTAAGCAACCACATTTGGCTGCAAAAAAAAAAAAAAGCCATTGCTGCTCATAACAGCACATACCGCCATGTGATTAGGGAAAAGTGATTGACTCCATCTTGTTCTCTGCGAGTCATAATCTCCTGTATTTGTTTTAATATTACTCGGTGTTTTCACATCCAGTGAATCCTGTATGTGGGAACACAAACAGCATGCTCACACAGGAACGATCCAGCCCCAAACACAAACATACACTCCACACGTTCATGCACAAATGTCTCCTGTGGACACGTTGCTTCATGTCGCCTGTCAGCATCAACTTCGTGGGGGAATCTTTGAGGAGCTAATGTAGAGTCAGTGGGAATGGAATTAAAAAGTTATGAAAGATGAAGAGTGCTCAGTTTTAATCACTTTGAAACTGTTTATTTCTGGTGGTAGATTTGATGTGTCTGGTGAGGAGGACAGAAAGCACAGCGCTTCTGCTTCCTCTGGTGTTTGGTTCAAATAAAGCTCATTTCTGTGAGGTTTTCAGACTTGACGTTAAGAATGAAGTTGCCAATCTTGGAAAACACAATTTAATCCTTGTGTTGCACAGTTTACATCATACATTTGCCACTTTTTTCCTTATTTCAGAGTTTATATGATTATTTTTCTATCTTAAATGTAGTTTAGAAGAAGTCTTCTATTCCTGCAACATCCTCTTCAGGCTTGCCTGAGCCAGTAATGGCAAAAGACACAACAGACTCCAGGAGGAGCGCCAGGAATCTGAACTGTGAAACAAAACCAGAGCCTCTAAAGAAGGTGCATGAATCACCTCATTAATCCTGAGAACACAATTGCTGAAAGTAGTTTAGGTATTTAATCAGTTTATGTCTGGTTGCATTATTATGCAGCAACAAGGCTGTGTGATCACTTTCTGATTATCATCCTGTCAGAGATCTGATGAGTTGGCAAGCCTAAGCATGCTGACACTGTCTTACATGGAGCCTCTTTGTTGAGGTTATTAGGGCCAAATATTCACCAAGAATCTAGAAAAGGCCCTAATTTCATTTCTTAGCTTTCTCTTTCTCATGTTTGCTTTCCCCCTTTCACCTCTCTTCCCGTTTATTTGTCTGAATTCTCAAAAATCTTTCCAATTCTTCTTTCTAGTTGAAAAGCTCTTTCTCTGTGTCTCTCTCACCTATATTTGATCTGTTTCATGTTGAGCCTCTCTCTCACTCTGTCACTATCTGTTTCCAGGCCAGCTGGCAGCATATATCTGCCCTCAGGTGTTTTATTGACGAGTTTCTCTCCCCTGCTTTATACCTACCCATTCAGGCATCCCTCCATCCGGCCAATCTCTGCCAGTGCTCCCTGGTGGCAGTGCTTTGGCCGGCTGCAGAATGAGACTGTGATGTGTTGTTTCTGACACCTGCTTCAGCTCAGACTGACTCACCCCGGCACAGAATAGTTTCATTTCTTTTTTTTAATCTTTTTGTTATTTTTGTCTGTTGTATACTTTTAGTTCACAGAACAGTAAAACTGAGCTAGCAGGGAAATAACAAACCATATTTGCCTTCCTCTGAAATAATTTCATTTTGATTCCATGAAGATTAAAAATTTAAACAATTGAATTAAACAGAATATCATATTTTTTATTGTTGGATTAAATCTGACAATCTTTTTTATAAACAGTTGTAAACTCTATTTTTCATCCAAGATGTTTATTTATTTAATCTTAATTTAATATGGTATAACCCATGGAAGACAACTTGAGCAAACATATTAGGGAAGGGGATTCTTAAATTGGATTTTAAGGAACCTTCCTGCTGAGTAGAAATAGTAACTCATGTAAATGTTTCAGAACATTTACATTAATAAGGAGAATGTGCTTTACTCCTTTTGCTTCCACACTATGATTACCAATGTCTGCTACAACTAAAAGTATGAAGGAACATTTCTACACTTCTGAAAGAAAAGGAGAATAATGGGAAAAACAAAAGGAAATGCAAAGTGGGAGTTGCTTGGTGTTAAGTCACAGCGAAGCATCACAGAGGAAGTGACTACAGAGAGGAATATAGCTGGTCATTTGGAGCATTTCAAATTTCTGCAGTTTGTAACTTGTTTCCATTCAGCTAACTTTATTAGAATAGCTTTCAAAGTCAAAACCAGTGATGTAAATGGCTCCAGCTCCCAGCTCTGATTGCTTTGCACATACTGTCCAGCATCAGTTCTGCCCTGAGCTTTTTTCTGTTTATTCCTGGTCACAGCTGACTGATGTCATTAGAGGAAGCCGTCTGTGGTCCGAGGACAGCTTGTTGTTTAGTAGGAGAAAATCTGGTGCGTTTAAAAAGAGAAAACCAAATGGCGATAGATTTTGGGAACTAAACGAAGCAGTTGTCGAGTCAATAAGAGCAATGAAGGTTTTCCACTGTAACTCTCCTCACCTGTTGCACACTTCTGGTCAGCTGGCTAAAAGAAGGCTACCACACTTTTTCTCTTAGCCACAAATAAAAAATAAAAAAACAGACTGGGTTGTTTTCAGATCATTTCATTCATGAAAACTGCAGTCGGTCGTAATGAAATAAAAAGAGTGCCGGGCGTCAATCCTAACGAAATAATGATCTTTTGAAAGTGCAGCTACAAGCAACATGTTTGTTAGCTAGCCGTTAACTAGCTCAACCCAATCAGATAACCTGAGTAATTAATCAGATAATAGCCACTTCTTTCTCTCCTACTGTTACTTTATAATGAGCAGAAGTGCAAAGACTATAATATCCAACTCAATACATTGTGGAGAGCACCGACTGTGTACAAATGTGGGATGGCAGATGCCTGCTGAGGGTGGTAGAGATGTCTGAAAGATCACCAAGACTCCACTGTGCTGCTGCAGATCATCTGAAAATGTAAAGTCCACAGGGGAGCAGCCTCCATCTTCAAGGAGTCTGCTAGCTACGAGTAAAAAGTAAATCCACTTCCACAGCAGAGTGAAATACAAGACTAGGCTAAAGAATGCTTTATTCTTCCTGCCATCAGTCCCTAAGCAGAAACAGCAGGTCAAAATCACAGTTCCTCGTGTAACTGTGCTGTTTACTTTTCATGTTACACATGTGTAGCTGCACACTTACTGTGGACTGTTGCTTCGAAAAGCCGCTGATGCATAAAAATCACTCAAATATTTACTACTCTGCAAATGCTTTCTTTAGAAGTTTAATTTTAGGTCATTTCATCCTTAACTGAAATAAATATACATAAATATCTGGAAAAATTTAAGAGACCACTTAAAATGATCCGTTTCTCTAATTTTACTTTTAATAGTTGTATGTTTGAGTAAAATGAACATTGATCTTTTATTCTATGAACTATTGACAACATGTCTCTGAAATTCCAAGCAAAAATGTAGTATTTATTTGCAGAAAATGAGAAGTAGTCAAAGTAACAAAAAAGATGCACTGCTTTCAGATCTCAAATAATAAATTTTTTCAAAAACAAAATAACAGTAAATGAATGTATGCATGTAATAATCAATATGCTATAATATTTTAGTGGTACTAGTGATAATTGTTGGTTTTCTGTTTTAAATAAAGGAAATGTTTGTTTTGTTCTACATTTCTCTGATGATTCTGTGAAGCCCTGGGTTTTCCAGGACAATACGACGAGAACCTCACACCCATGCCTATTGTCTACGTGTTTTATTTGCTGCTGCAGGCTTCTAAAAGAGATTCGAGTAAAGCAGGATACAGCATTGTCAAGCAGCTAGCACTTGAATGCATGAAGATGATTGCTTTGGCTTAAGAGTAGTGCAGATCTCCCACATCGGCAGCGGCCACAGTAATCTATTCCATGTTGTAAAATGCAATTCATTGTCTGCGAGGATCCTCTTTCTCACTTTCACTTCCATCTTTGTGGTCAGACGTGCTTTATGCTTGCTGTTTGAACAAATACGCAGAAGAGCTGAGGGTACAGTCACCTACCTCCACGTGCATACGGTGACACATGTCGGATGTGATGGAACAGAGTTGTGTTTCTGGTGACGGCTCCTTTCTGATGTCGTGATCAGAGGAGCCGCCACTGACAGGTTGGCTGATTGTCTGTGTGCTTCAGTCTTTTTGCGACGCCCTATCTGACCCTGTCACTCTTTCGGTTGCACTCAGATGCTTCCTTTACTGCTTTCTGTATCCAACATCCTCAAGTAGTTGGGAGATAGTGGAGGAAAGAGGACAGAGGAGGGAAAAAGCATCATGGGGAGCTGGAGGAAAAGTGTGACAGCGATGTAACGGGGACAAAAAAAATTATAAGAGCAACTGATGATGTGGAGGAAGAGAAAGGGCGAGTGACGAAAAGGATGGAAAAATTATACTGTAGGAGCAGAAAATGATACAGAAAAGTAAAAAGACAGGAGAATAGAAGACGAAGGTTGCAAGTGGTGGGGAGAGAGAGAGAAATGGGGGAGAGGGATGGGAGGAAAAGGATGAATAGGGTAATAATGGCTCAGTGTGAGAGCTGCTGTGGAGAAAGAGAGAACGGCTGAGTGAAGAAGAGAACAAAATGAGGCTGAGGGCACTCAGACAGATAGAATTAGACACACCGCAGAGGTTCAGTGTGTGTGTGAGACACAACCGGGGAGAGTGTGTTTGTATTTATGTGTTACTGTGTGCTGTAATAAAATGAGTGTAGGCAGCTGGATTTGTTGGAGAGCAGTTCTTTTACCACGTGTGTGAATGGATGGGTGGAAGGACAGGGTAATATGACAAAATGATTTATTATTATCATTATTAGTAGTAGTAACAGTGTTGAACACATTGTAATGGATTTTTAAAGTTGGAGAGCAAACCTATACTTTCATCATCCACTTTTTACCCATTCAGACACATTTATAAATTATTTCTTGATTCTCATTTGACTTCTTAATTATCAAATTTAAAAATCAATATTCTAAATAACTGATTATCTCTCACTCAAATACAACACCATGGAAATCTTTGCACCTCATTGCATTATTCAAGTGGAGGCTGTGGACTTCTCGCAGCTACCATTTATTGATCTTGGTCACTTATTTATGCTTTTGCTGTCAGTCATTCTAAATTAACCAAGATGGTTCATGTAAATATACTATATAACATGAATATTAGAAATGAAATTACAAACATGACAAAAGCTTCCAAAGTAAATACCTGGAAGAGCAAAAACTAACAAGAAAAAAAACCAAAACTTTTTTCTGATGTACTGGAAGATGACATGTACAAAATTTTCTCCATTTTGTGAGGTGTGTCTAACTCTGTGTATCATAGACAAATATATTCAAAAAAGATTTATTTTGCATTTGTAAAGTACAAAGTACATCTACATCTAACACGTGGTGCTTTTTGTTGGTTGAAACATTCCAGCTTCACTTCCCTCTGTTTCCATCTGCAGGGAAGTGAAGCTGCATTTGATCGACAATCAAGCCTTGAGTTTTTTAATGCAGGTCAATTCATTATGGCTATATAGCTAGTTTCTTTTTAATTTCCAAAATTTTGCCATGACCAGGATACATAATGGCTAGCTTATGAAGCTAAAGTATAAAAAGAAAAATAAAGAAAACATTATATTATCTCTGCTTTTGTAGGTTGTAAAACTTTATAATATTTCACAATCAGATATGTTTATTTTAGCCTCAGCTACCTGAAAGAAAAAGGGCTAAAACAATCCTTCAATATTTTCCAACCAAGACAGAACTGCTCTTTAAAAAGGCACTTGGCTAATAAAACACAGTAAATGCTACATTTCTTTTTTTGAACCATGTGCCGAGAGGGAAGTGGTAAAAGGAATGAGAGACGGGGGAAAGCTGAAGTAGGTAGGACTGCATTAGTGAGCATAATGAGAGTGTGAAGGCGCTAAAAGACCCGACGCTGACAGGTGCGTTAATGTGGTCTCTATCCTGGTTCTTCTGCAACACCTCCTTCTGTGTCTTTCACAGAGGTTCCCAGCTCAGATACCTCATTAAGAAAGTGTTTGAATGCAAACAAAAGCCTTAATGTGCTGTTGAGGTACATGGTTTGCTCAACGTTTACTGTGTATTTTCCACCTTTACAATATGTGACACTGTTTTCTCTCTCTGTCTGTCTCTCTTTTCCTCTATCGCAGGCAGAAATCGTCAAGCGTCTCAGTGCCATCTGTGCTCAGATCATCCCTTTCCTCTCTCAGGAGGTAAGTGCTGCCAGACACACTTACACACGGGCACACAAAATATGCCCACCAAAAAAAAAAAAAAAACTGGGCTGTTTATACTTTAGGTTTATCAGTGGCAAAAATAATTAAATAAGTAGTTCCTGGTAGAGCAAGTTAAAAGGTGAAATGATTGAACACAAGTTCTAATTTAGGTGTTAATTGATATACATGATACACTAATTAAGACATATGCAAGCATGCATATTGATAAAAATACAGCTCATTACCTTTGTCTCGTAAATTGGAACTGCAGAAAATGAATGCTGTGGATTGCACAGTCACTCCTGGTGTTTGTGATTCAAAGAAAATAAAAAGCAGTACAGCAATTCTCAGGATTTGTTAAAGTATCTGGTAAGAAAATCAAATTGCCATTTTAAAATGTGCAAACTCATTAATTCTGTTGCAAATTGTGCATTAGTTTGGTGTTGAAAATTAGATATGATTAACCCTATGCCACTTGTTTTCTTATCTTTTGAAATTTTGCACATGATAATGGAATTTCTTTTTAAATGTTGGGTTGTCAGAAATATATGCATACTTTATGCTTAAAAGAAATTGTTTCTCTGTATATTTCAGTGGGATTTTTGATGTTAGCAGGCCAGACCTTATATTCAGAAATATAAAGTGGAAGGAAAATGATACATGCTTTTATAAATATCTCACAGAGAAAAATCAACACCTGTATTTTGTATTATGCTTCATTGAATCCATACTTTGTAGAGCCACCTTTTGCTGCAGTTACAGCTGGAAGTTTGTTAGAGCATGTCGCCACCAGGTTTGGACATCTGCAGTCAAACATTTCTGCCCATTTTTCTCTGCAAATGAACTCAGACTCTTAGATTTGATCTGTAAACATGAAATGTCTGATCTTGCCGCAGATTGTTTATTACATTTAGATCTAGACTTTGATTAGGTCATTGTAATAGATGGAAATACTTTGATCTCTAAACCATTCTGCAGTAGAATGGTTTAGAGATTCAGTTTTTCTTCCAGTATTGGCCTGTATTTATCTTTATCACCTTTCCAGTTTAGCTGTCACTTCATAAGAAATACATCTCTTTAGCATGATGTTGCCACCAAATGTTGCTGCCACCAGTGAAACTTGGTGGTGGCAGAAGATCAGTTTTGATTTGGTCAGTCCAGAGAACCTTCTTCCACGTATCTGATCTGTTCCCTATGGCTTGTGACACATACAGAACATACTTTAAATTATGTGTTGCTTTCTTTAAAGTTTAACCCACCACTTTCTTCTACCACATTTACATTGTGATTGTAAACCGATGACAAAAAACTCAGTTGGTGTGAATACTTCTGGAAAGCATCAAGTTTCTCTTTCCACCGTAGTTTGCTACTATGGCGCTGGAGGTCTCATCCGGTGCTGTTCTATGATCAAAGGCAGCTCTTTGAGTTGAAAAACCACCATCACTAATGCTTCATATGTGGCCCACTGATTAAATGTTACATCTAAGGGAAAACCAGAGGCAGCTATTAAAGTTTTTGTGGCTAGGACATGCTGACATTTGGATTAATGTGTTGTTTTCAGAACATTTACATCTTGTAATCTGCAAACTGAATACAGTCATAAAGACTCCTTTCACTTGTCTTATTATTCGCTCCTTCGTGTGTGTTTTGATCCCATTCATCACTCTGCGGTGCATCTATGTGCCTTGATTGTGTGAGCGCGAACACGAAACCCTGCAGGCTCCTCTGTTTGTCTCCGAATGTGAGTGAGCTCTGATGAATGTGCTACCTGGAGACAGCAAGGTCAAAGCTCTGTCAGTTTGATCAATATTAACACTGTGTGTCTTTGGGTGTGTATGTGCAAGCTTCATCACACATACACGTATGTTTGCATTTGTGTAGTTCATTACATAGGGATAATGAATAAACAGAGGTGAGATTTTAGTTGGTGTGGATTTTGGTGTGTGTAGAGATCTGCCTGCAGAGGTTGCACATGTTTGTGTTGCTATTGTGTGAATTGCATTGTTTTTTGAGTAACTGTGGCGGTTTACTCAACACATTGATTTGACCAATCTGAGTAAGAAATGCAATTTGACACCCTTATTATACTTACAGCATATTTAGTTTCTTGCAAAAGTGTTTACTTTCACATTTTAGTTTTGTCACAATCAGAAAATTCAGTGTATGTCATTATGTTTGTCTATTGGAAAAAATACAAACAAATAAAAATCTAATAATTGTCACATGCACTAGTATTCAGTTCTTCTATACAGACTCTGATATCCTTGTTGTGCAACCAGTTGTCTCCAGGATTATTAGATTTAAAAAATGTATCCATACCAATATAAATCAAGTTGTTTTAAAAAGATTTCAGAAGTTTTGTTAAGGACATTAGTGAACTAAAAGCATAATCAGGTTTGGGGAACACAAGATATTTCAGAGCAAAAGTTGTAGAGAAGTTTAAAGCAGGATTAGATTAGATTATAGAAAGGTAATCCTCATCCAAAAATGAGGAAAATGTGGAATAAAATGGAATAAAAAATAAAAACCTGCAAAACCACAGACTTCCACCTAAAATGATGAACATTAATAAGAGAAGCAGTCAAGGGGTCCAAGGTAATTCTGAAGGAGCTGCAGAGCTCCACCGCTCAGGTGAAAAAAAATCTGCTGACAGGAAAACCCTTTATTTGAGAACTGCAAGAATGCAGCCACTGTTGAAAGAAAGCAATAAGAAGTTCTGCTTTCATTTTGACACAGACCAAGTAGAGACCGAAAACAACTTTTAACATGTCAACTGATCAGCTTTAGCACGTAAAATACTGTGTGTAGTTTTCAGATTTTTATTTGTAAAAAAAGATGGATGCCATGTATTATTACCCTTCAGGTCAGCAATTAAGTTCTATTGCATACAATCCTAGTAAAAATCACAGGTTTGTTGTAAAATATCATGAATACTATCCCAACATACGGTAACTGCACAATATAAATTACACCCATGCTTGGAGCATGTCTCTGTGTGACAATGACTGTGTGTGTATTAGTGTGTTCACATGTTCTGCTTGAGTTATGCTGTTTGTTTATGTTTGTGCTTAGCACCAGCAGCAGGTGGTCCAAGCAGTGGAGAGGGCGAAGCAGGTCACCATGGCTGAACTAAACGCCATTATTGGGGTGAGTCGCATACATTCATCAGCGTAAACACACCTGCATACTCTTCAGGTAACCAAACATGAACTGTAGTGCATTTTTATAAATTGTGAAAACTCTTACCACTAGATGGGAGAAAAGGGCTTCTAATATGATTCTTTGTGGGTGTTGAACATGCATCGACAGGCATTAGTGGGAAGCACGCTGTACTGGGTAGGACTGATGTAAATGATGAAAAAAGTCCTACTCTAAACTATGACTTAATACGACTATGTATGTCATCTAGATCCTGATGTTCAGACTTTAAAAGCTATTTACAGATTCAAACAGTTTGAAATGACTTCTATTGATATAATATTAATATAGTTATTCCTGATTTGGGTATTCGTTTGTCTTCATGCAAGCCAATTAAAGAAAACCTGAAAGTATTTAGCGGCCTGTAAAGCTATCTTGTCAGGAAGGCGATGCTGAATGTGTAAACTAAAAAGCTGGACAACGATTATTGTACTACTGAATTCTGCAAACCTTTGATAGCATGCTGGTAATTAAGAACACTAATAGACAATTTGCGGCTCAGTTAAATAGAAAAAAAAAGTGTAATTTTTTTGTTACACCAGTGAGCTAAAATGACATTAAGTCTTATAGAAAGAACGATAATTTTACTAATGGACTTTCAGTAGAGTAAAAGTATTCACAGCCTTAATAACAATTCACTCATATGTTTTTTCTTCAGTTCTGCTTCACATTTATTTCAAAGAAATGTGCTCTAGAACAACAGAATTTGTTGTAGATCCCTGGAGAAAGTCCACCATGCTGTTGCAGTGGTGCCAGCTCTGCAGGGTGTATGTTTGTTTTCACATAAATGCAGTGATGGTCCTGAGTGCTGCAGTAGATGGGGCTTTTCTGCAGCTTGTCAGAGCTCTGATCACATTACTGCCTACTTACAGCCCCTTTGTTCCTCGCAGCTCTACAAACACTGCTGTCTCTAAGGTGTGCGTGCTCTGGTGTGTGTGTACGTCTAATGTGCTGGATTGAGAAAACAACACATGAAAACGCGTTCTAATGCCCCCCTCAGGATAATAGCCCTGCTTTATCGGTAGATGCTCCTTTGCTCTACACTCTCTCCTCCTCTATTTTTTTTCCATCTGTGTTCATTTTCTGTCTGTATTTTTCCCATCCAGCCCTCCACATAATCTTTGATCATTTTCTTCATCTTATTTTGACCGTGTCCTCCTTTCTCCTCTCCCATCTGTTTTTTTTTTTGTTTTTTGCTCTTTGTGCGCTACACTTTTCCTTCTTTTTTTCTGCACTCATTTAACTCTCCTCTTTGTCCATCTTCGCTCTTCACTGCCTTTATGATTTCACTATGTTTTGCCTTTTTTGCTCTGAAACTCAAGTATTTTCCTCTCTTTCTTATCCTTTCTGTTTTCCCCTGGCCCTTTCCTCCCCTCTTCCCTCTCCTGGCTTTTCTTTTGTAATAAATCCCATTGCCTCAATATTTTACACCTCTTACCAACTCTTTCTTTTCTGTTCTCCCTTTTCTTTTATCACATTTTTGTTTTCATGTTCACTATTTTTTATTTCCTTTTGTGTCCCTGATGTTCAACTTGCTTCTCCTTCTATTTCCTTTTTCTGTCTTTGCTTCTTGTTGTCGTAGTCCAGTCTTAATGCCTATCGTCATTCACATCCTGTCTACCATCATTCTAATTTCCTCTGATGTTGTAATTTAATCACATTCACCTTCTAATTTCTCCTGTTTCATTTGCTGCATCCCACTACCTGCTGCCTTTGTGTTTTGAGCTCCTTTTCTCTTTTCAAATCTGACTTTTCTAACCTCCTTTTTCTGTCGTTTCCCATCCCTTTCTCTTCTTTCCCTGTGGCCACAGCAGCAGCAGCTCCAGCACCTGTCTCACCACGCCCCCGGCATCCCTCTGACACCGCACCCATCAGGCTTGTCCCTTGGTGCGGGGAGCTCTGGGCTTTTGGCTTTGACTGGCGCTCTGGGGGTCTCCGCCCACCTCGCTTCCAAAGACGAGCGAAACCATCTTGATCCAGAACACCTTAGAGGTAAGAATCTGTGGATTCTTTGCCAAACAAGACAAACTGTAAGTTTTAATGATTGGTAAAAACACATTATTTTCTGTAAATCTAAAACCAATTAATTAAAATTGGTAAGACAAGAGAAGATGTCATTCAGTCACAACAAATTGAAACTTCTTAAACTTACTAGGTTAGGTAAAAGCAAGTTTGAGTTTTTTGGTAACTAACGAAAGAAAATTATTCACAAGTCAAATCTGTGGCCATTTCAGTTCCCAGATTAATTCAACTCAATTTACTTGTTTTAAATAAAAAATGCTATAAGAGAAGAGTAAGTGACACGAGCCATGAAAAACTTTTTTCTTTATACTTGAAATTCAGTATTTTTAGAATAGAAACTAATTTGGAAATAAAGCATATTTTATTTGTCATTGTATGCTTTTCAGTGGTATTGGAAGTCCAAATAACCCCTAAAAATATCAAGTTCACTGTTGTATAAAAACATAACAAAATAAAAGAAAAAACAACAACAGCTGAAATCACGCAGGGATCTCCAAACATTGCTTTTAAAACTACACCAATTGATTTTCATCTGTTCCCAAAGGCTTCCAGTGTTGTCTGAAATGATGCAACAGAGCAGCAAACATGTCCCTGTCTACAAGTCACAAGTGTGCTGTAGGAAATAAATAAGCAAATAAATAAATGAACATATACTTTTTGGACAAAAGAAGCTCAGTGTTTTGCAAATGGTTGCACACAATACCATGAATCAGTGTATTTCTGTATTTATATTGAAATTTTTGTGTTGGTTAAATTACATTTCCTTCATACATAAAATGAAGGGAGACATTTAGACAGCCACAGCATAAAATGTACATCATTCCTATTTTTTCCAGACAAGATCAAATGTAAAATAGCACACTACATCATTTCTGACTGGCAGCATCTTTTTTTTTTTTTTTTTTTTTTTTCAAACCGTTTTCTTTTTTTGAAAAAAAAAAGGGGGTGTATTTTTTTTTTTTTT
>CAEFZX010008154.1:0-35665 GCA_903066825.1 Alfaro cultratus
GATTGACAATGGTATATTAAAACCATTAAATTAAGTAGAGTTTTTCATAATTCTATCAGGTCTAAAATTTTCCATCATACTTGACTTAAAAATATCTTTAAAGGAAAATTAAATGTAACTTACAGACATTTTCTGCTGCTGTTTTTGTAAAATGTGACAAGAAATTTTGCCTGCTTGAAGAAGAGCTACAAAGAAATAATTTTGGTTTAATAATTTTACACATTAGCATAAATATAGAATAAAGAATGATCCCAAAGAAATGATGCTGTCGCTCCGTATTTGATGGGTTGTAAACAACCCACTCGAACACATTTGTCCTGTACGGTATGGAAATGGACCTTCTTGCTGCAAGGCAACAGTGCTACCAACTGCGCCACTGTGCAGCCCTTTAATGCGCTAGAAACGCATAAAACAACACATTTTTGAGAAGCGGAAACAAAAAGGAGACGTGATTTACAAGATATTTTCCGAAATATAATCTGAAAAGCATGCTATCCATTTGTATTTACCCCCTCATAACAACCCTGTGATGTAACATGGCAGTGTCCTAATGCTTTTCTTTGGCAGGAAGAGGCAGCATTGTTAGATTTCACTGATGGCAGAAGAAAACCTATTAATCAATCAATCGATCAAGTTTATTTGCATTGCTCATTTCAGTAACAAGGCAGTTTAAAGTGCTTCATAACATAAAAAGACAAAAAAAATCACCAACTGAAACATTAAATCTTTCCAAGTGCCATCATTACACATCAAAATGTTGGTTAGTGTTTTGTTTATTATGGTAAAAAGCAACTCTAAACAGGTGGGTTTTTATAGTCTAGATTTAAAGGAATTCAGTGTTTCAGCAGTTTTGCACTTTTCTGTAAGTTTGTTCCAGATATTTGGTGCATAGAAGCTGAATGCCGCTTCTCCATGTTTGGTTGTGGTTCTGAGGATGCCAGAGCAGACCAGAACCAGAAGACCTGAATGGTCTTCTGGTTCAACACCTCCACACACCTACTAAGGCATGCTACTCTGTTTCACTGACATTGTGGAGATCCCTACACATTTCTATTTCATGCCTAGATCGCTCTTCTGCTTTTGTTTCCTATGTTTGGTAAAATAGTCACAGCATTAAATTGTCTGCGAAATTTTTTTTTATTATTTAATAAATCACAGACTGTTCCTAAAACTGTGTAATGAATAATACACGAATAATCATAATAAATGAATAATAATTAAAAATAATAGAGGATAACTTTCAGGATGAGGAGGACGATTTGTTTTGGAGGGGTCTTCCATCCAAAGAACAAACCGACCCGACCGGGGAGGTTTGTTCTGAAAAGGCGATGGATGTCAGTGGGACCTCGGACTCTGACCCTACTGGTACTATACGTACAGAGGACGACGATACTGTCTCTGGACAAACCGAGCCGGCTGGGGAGGTTTGCTCTGAGCAACCAACCAATGTCTGGAACCTCAGACATTGGTATGACTGTACAAGATAGTACTGAGGGGAATCCTACTGTCTACGAACAAACTGATCCGGCTGGGGAAGTTTGTTCAAAGACGTCGGTACAACATGAGGGTGAGAGTACAGTCGCAGAAAAATCTAACCCGGCTGGGCAAGATTTGTCTGCGGCTGACCTCGCAACCAAAGCTGTGGCTGAAGTGACAGCGCAAGCTTTGGTTTTGTTGGTCCCGTCTCTTTCCTTTTCTAACAAGAGTCCTCTCAAGAGCACTTTCACAACCATCGAATTTCCATTAACAAGTTCCCTGGACGGGGAACATATTTCTTATAGCCAGTAAAAATAACTTGTTTCTTTGCTCAACTTTATTCCGCCATGAACATCTCCCGAACAGACAACCAGAGACCACGAAGAATTGTAGTCAGTATTTCTTCCTCAGTAGCTTCTAATAGCTTATCAGAGTGAATAAAATTTCTATTTTCACTGTCCACAATGTTCACGCAGTAATGACCTGAACTAGTAAAGTCCAGTTTGACAGGTTGGTTGAACATCACTGCACTGTCTCTTTCCATGTCCAAAACGGTCCCTGCCCTTTTTAATGAGGTTTTACTCAGAAGCAGGGGGATGTTAGCAGGTACTACTTCAGTTTCTATATTACACTTTGTGTTGCCAATTTTAGCAGGTATCTTTACCTTTTTGATGGAGTAGACGATTTTTCCATCTCCAAACATGAAGGGCCTGTGACTTTGTGTTTCTGTCTCTTTCATAGTCTTCACACTTTTCTTTTGTAATACAGTACTGTAGTTGTCCAGCCACTCTTGCCCACAAACTGTCCTAGTGCAAGACGTGTCTATTATTGCCGAGCCAAAACATTCTGTCATGGATATTTCTGCATCTGTTGGTGATTCTTTGGTGTACAGAGTTAAATTGCACTCTTCCACATCTTTTGTATAATCAGCAATTTTAACACTATCAGCTTTGTGCGGACAGTTTTTAACCCAGTGAAACGTACTTTTGGCACACTGCACATTTCGACCGTCGTCCGTACTTATCCAGCGGGTTGGTATCGGGCTGCGGAATGTTGGGTTGAGGAGTTTTCTGATGGGGACTCTGCCACCAGAACTTGCCTTTTTGCCGCCGTTGCAAACACGGACTCCTGGCTAATGCCTTCAGCTGCCGCACCTCTTTTTTCGCCAAATATTCTCTTCAAAGCGGACTTTATAGAAGCAAATGTTGCATCTGAGCATGCTCAGATATAACGCTCATGATATAACGGACTGTCTGTCCGTTATATCCAAACACGCGGCGTCCAAAAGCTTAAAAGCCAAAACTGCGTCAGGAAGCTCCATGTTGTATTTTTTCATGCGCGAGTAACGCTGCTCGAAATCGATAATATAGTCCGCCATTGACATGTTAATTTCTTTTATGATTCGGCTTGGATATCCCAGATGTGGGGAGGACAACATCTGCAGGACAAGGACAAGCGGAGGAGAACTTCTTTAAGTTCTCCGATGAACTCCACAACAGCTGGGTGAACGTTGCATTCCAGAGCATCCTAAACCTGAGCGTCACCAGGAGGTGTCTCGCTCAGGAAAGGGTTTTTCTGGAGGCATCGTCCATCCCTCGTTGTGCGAGTCTCATCCTCTCTGCTGTCCGTCACCCCGGAAAACATTTTTGTCAGAAAGACCTTTCCCCTGTTCTGATGGAGCCGAGGGAGAAGAAACTGCCATCAGATGTGGGAAGGGACTTTGACATCAAGTGTTTGCTGGAGTCCATCTTGGTCTGGTTGGATTCTTTTGGCAGTGACACAGATAGAGAATTGTACAACAAAAACTCTTGCTCTAACTGTGGAACTAGGTTTCTTGAGCTACTGAACAACGGCACCCTGGTTGCCCTCCCACCGGCAATGTTTCCAACCAACACAGTTTCGCTTTTGGACTTTTGGTTGGAATTGGGGGGCAAACGTCGTAGTTCAGTCTGCGGGTCGGCCTTACAGAGAAAACATTGTCTGGCTAATAACAACGTGCTGGTGTTTTTCTACATAGGCTGACCAAGAGACACCAAGTAGTTTCTAATCAGACCATAGATGTGCCTGCGGAATGTGAAGGTGGAACAGAGAGGTACCACCTGTCCTCCGTTATCTGTGGGGGATCAGAGCCGACCCCCTTCTATTCGTATTTAATGAAAGGGGAACAAACAACAAAGGCCGACAACGAGAATGTCTTCAATGCAGACAGCGACTGCAGTGAAGACATCTCCCAAAATGGTTTGATTTTTATTTACGAGAAGTCAAGAAATCATGACTTCTCGTAATGTTACAGTTTCTCCGGCTCCTCCTCTGGAAGATGATAAAGGTGCCTTTGGAGAGGAGCTAAAAATATTACATTCAAAAGAAGAAAAAAATCCTAGAAGACCTAATTAGTAACCATTTTGAGGTTGGAGAAATTTAACTGGGACCAAACATGTGTCTGACTTAAATTTATGGGACGAAAGGGTAAAAAGATTTGACAGGTTTCCTGAGTGCAGGTTTCTCTCCGGGCACTCCGGCTTCCTGCCACAGTCTGAAATCACCACTGTTTAGTTAATTGGTCTCTAAATTCTGTTAGTGCTCACATTTAGGCGGGGCTCGGATGGAGGAGCACTAGGAGGCGGGGAATCGGAGGGAAGAGCACTAGGAGGCGGGGACTCGGGAGAGTCACTAGGAGGCGGGGACTCGGGGGGAACACTAGGGGAGACCACTAGGGGGACAACAAAGGGTCACTAGGGGAAGGAAACTCGGAGGAGGCACTAGGAAAGGACTCTAGAGGGACACAGGGAAGAAACCCACTTACTGGGTCAGTTAACCCACTAACTGGGGTATTAAACCCACTTACAGGGGCAGGAGACCCACAAACTGGGGCAGGCCACGCTACCAGCCGCGCCAACAGCCACGCCGCCAGTCACGCCACCAGCGCCGCCAGTTGGCCTGGTGCAAGCAGGCCGCCTGGAACCCCATCACAATGGGGACTGTAGCCGGAACGGAGGCTGCAGCGGGATCTGGAGCCTGAGAGGCTGCAGAGGGATCTGGAGGCGAAAAGGCTGCAGCGGTGGCGAGGGATGGAAAAGCCACTGCGGCGGTGACTGGAGGTGTGGCGGGGGCAAGAGCTGGAGCCGGAGGTGATGCCAACTCCGGAGAAGTGGGAGCCAAAAGTCCGAAAAGATGACTAGCTGACTTTTGCCCCATGTCTTCTCCCCTCTCTTTTGCTTAAAGTAAAAGAGAGGGGCTACTAAGGCCAAAACTACTTTAAGCAAATGTCAAAAATACATTTTGTAATTAAATTTCATAAATATCAAAAAGTAGTTTTCTATTTGCAGGTTTCTCTCCGGGCGCTCCGGCTTCCTGCCGCAATCTGAATTCACTACTGTTTAGTTAATTGGTCTCTAAATTCTAAGTACATAAGTACAAACATTAATTTGTGAATCAAATATAAAATAAAATAAAAAAACATATATATATATATGTATATATATATATGCATGTGTGTGTGTGTGTGTGTGTGTGTGTAATCTGTATGATGACATATACTGTACACACACACGCACACACACACACGCTTACACGCAAAAAGACCAAAGCAAATAGTGTCAAAAATCCAGTCTGGAATTTCACATACACATCAGACTTTTTATCACCTTAGATCCTGGTCCTCGAGCGCCGGTGTCCTGCAACTCTTAGATGTCTCCCTGTTCCAACACATTTGATTCCAATAGCTGGATCACCTCCTAAGAACAGTCAAGTTCTCCAGAGTCCTGCTAATGATCTCATTATTTGACTCAGATGTGATGAAGTAGAGATACATCTAAAAGGTGCAGAAGACCGGCCCATGAGGCCTGGAGTTGCCCACCCCTGCCTTAGATATTTGAAAGTCAGGTAGTTCTTAAATGTTCATAAATGTTTGCCTGGCACTTTTGTTCTAGTTTTGTTGTTTCAAAAGTGCAACTGAATAAACTTGACTTCTAATGTTATTCTCACCTTGGTGTGCACCTTTGCTGTTGAGGAGTTCTCCTCAAACTTGGCCAGCAGCTGAGTTGCCATGGAGCGGACCTTGTTCTCCCGCAGCTCTCCCTCTTCACCAGCAGGTGGCGCACTATGGCAGGACAACTGAGGCCAGAGAGGAGTCAGACTCAGAACAGAGCTGGCTGATGAGTTGCTTTGTTAACCTAAACCCTTCAAGTTTTATTAGTGCTTTAATCCAAAAGACTTTTCCAGACGAATACCTCTGTGAGGTAGCCGCTTCCTTTCCGTCTCCGTTTGTTAACAGAATCATCCTCTGCTTTCTTCTCATCCTACAGGAGCCCACATTACAGATTAAGTCAAAGAGGGACTAATACACCTTGTATTTAAATAATCCTAGCATAAAAAGAACAAGCTTATCATCCATTGTCTGGATTACTTCCAAAAATAACTTTACTGTCTTTCAGGAAAATGGATACTAAACTTTAAAAGGAGATTGCACTGAGATGATATTGCACAACTTCCCAACTATGGTTTATTTAATCAAATGCTGAGATTTGAAGGAGTACATAGATGTAATGGCAAACTGCTACCCTGTTGGGATAAAAGATAATGCCTTGCATGCACTTCAAGGAAATGTAAACATTTTTACCCTGGGTATCCTCTTCCTGGGCAGAGGCAAGTTCAGCACTTTGTGGTTGGATTTAGGTGGATATTCTTCACCATTTTCATCTGGCTCCTTGGGGACTGTAGAACAAACAAACAGCAATTATTGGTTATCAGTTTCAGGAAGCATTAATGTTGCAAGAGCAGATGTGACTAAAGTTAAAGTCTCATAATATATAACATACTGCTACGATACACACACACATATTCAAAGCACGTGAATGGGTGAATTTAGTCTAGTGTGAAGTGCTGTATTAACACAGGCCATTTACCATTACTGGTTAATTGCCTGAATTTTTTGTAAAATTGTAAAATTTATAATTAAAACATATAAAGCTGAGACATCTACACCACTTACTCATCAGTTCTTCCAACTTTTATCCAACACCTGTGAGGTTTGACAAGTGGGCTTGTCTTAAGCCCCAAAAATTCTCTCCATTGGAGAAGACTTTTTGTGTCATTATGAAACAATGGAGACGTTGAACTCAAAGAGAGAAAGAGAAGAGCAATCCACAGCAGTTTATGCTACGGGCACTACTGATAACTCAAGCAGAGCTAATAGCCAGGCTGCTGCAGTGACAGTCATAATTAGCTGTAGTAGCATGATTTTACCCCCCTGTGTTTGAGCCAAACTAACAAAACCAAAGCAATGAACATTTGACTGCAGATGCAGTTTGAGTATTTCATCTTTCTTTCCATCCTTCACCTGGGCAGTATTTGCCTGAAGTGAAATTTTAAAGCCAAATGATGTGAGGAAACAAACTCTAGATTGACTCAAATTTTAAATTGAATTAATTGCAGGGTATGTAATTAATGAATCACATTTTAATTGAAAACCACAAATAGACAAAATAACTAATACTTTCAAGTAAAAACCACCTTTGCTACTAAATTATTGCATAAATAGACATTTGAGCTCAACAACAAATATGTCTTGTTCTAAATAGTTAAAGTTATTCAACCATCAGATTGGTTGATGGTTGAATTATACCCATTCTGCTTTTAAATGTTCCAGGAACCCCTGATCACTCATGTAACCTCTTAGAAACAAAAACTTTTTGGAAATGTAGAATGTAGACACTGACATTGGTATTGGGGACATCTGTGCTTGCTTTGGACTATTATTTGTAAACAAAAATGTAATTAATTGCTTTAAAACCTTAAGCAAGTTAAAATCTATATTATTAATTAATCAAAATTAATGCAATAAAGTCCCAGCCCTAGTTTTGACAGAACGTTTCCTTGAAGTAATGTTTTACTGGATTGATTATTTTACTGTGGTTCAAGTCTCTGGAGTAAAATACTGTCTGATTGGAGAAGGGTGAGACTTTCACTCAGCAACTGAAGTCAACTACTGCAAGACTGTTTGTATAAAATTGGTGACTTTATAATAGCTACTTGTATGAAGAAATGGGATAGCTGAAGCCAGCACAAGTACTTTCAAAGGAACAGATAGCAATATTGCTGAAGTAGCAGTTCTTAGAGCCGGCATCTGAATTCTTACTGAACATTTGAAAGTAAGCTAATATTTATATGGAAATTATTTGAAAATAATCTTGAAAGAAAGAAAAAAAACATACAAACCTCATTCATGTCCTAATATAACCAACCGACCTCCTCAATAATCTGGGAGTAACATCCTACCAATAGGACTGTGAGAATGCTCCTTTACAGTCTGTAATATTTCCTGGCTTTCAGAAGTTTGAATTACAGGGGCGATACAGAAGTCTGCTGAACATTTAGAGCTACATATGAAAACTGAAGCTGAGGCAGTTGCCAGCAGTGGTGGAGCGAGCAGAGAGGAAGGCCTCTGGAGTTACACGGATGTGACCGGATAGGCTTCCACCGACATAGCATGCATACCAGTATGGTTTCTGGCAGGGACCAACCTGACCACAGTTGTGTAACATGCAACTGAAGCCTGTGTGGCAGATAGGAAGGAAAACGTGCTCACAGTCATTCTGGCTCTAAAGTGTTTTGATAAGGTGCTGCATTTGTCATTTGCGCTGGCTAGATAGGAACGTATATCATTCAACAGGAAAAAGGAGAACAAACCGGAGCAAATTTTTCTCTGTTAAGTCAACAGGATTTGATTTCCTCCTCAGACACTAGACTTAGAAATTCTGACAGTTATTTTAAATCATAAATCATAAGTGTTGGAAAACAAGTTGAACATTTCTGAAATCTTTTGTAAATAGTTTGAAATTACCTTAGTAAAATTTGCCTCAAGCATTTCAAGAAGATTGTCCTAACATCTCTGAAAAACTTCATGAATCAACAAACGACTGTTACAAAGACGGACCATTGTTGTTCAGCGATGACTTCCTGAAGGCCTCAAAGAATTTGGAGAGGTAGAGGACCATCAGCAGCTTGTCTGGTTCAGCTCTGGCAGCCATCTCCTTTCCTGTAGTCACTGGCTGGATGCCGAACTCGCGCTCAGCCACATCAAACGCCAGCTGGTTGTTCCTCGCCACATCCTCCTCGTTCAGGGAGTCAAAGTCACTGAAACAGACGGAGGATGAGATCAAATGTGAGATTTGTTTATATCCAATTTTTATTTTGAATTTATTGAAGAGACCCAATTAGTTTTGAGCTTTTATTCACTTAAAGAAGCAATTTTCTTAGCTCTTAGTAAAGAACAGTCCCAACAAACAAGAAGTGTCAAGTCAGCCTGTTAATGACTGAGATTTATATCCGATATGATCTGAACAGAGAATTTGCAAATTCACATTCAACTTTAAGGTTTGGCAAACTAATAAATGACTTTACAAAACATCAGGGATTCTTCATACTTAGTTAAAGACTCGTTTTATTTGAAATAAAAGTTCAGACCACTAAATACTGTTTGCATTACGTTTCGTAAAGGATGAGTATCATCCTGAACATTCAAGCAGACCTTGAACCACAACTCATCATTTCCACACGCGCTTCCCGAATGTGCCGAGTGTCCGTTTGTGTGTATCCTTACATGAGTTCAGGCCTCTGCCGGTGAATGAGGGCGCACAGGGCCAGACCGTTCCTCCAGGATGATGTGAGGTTGGTCACATCCACTCCCCTGTATCCCTTAGTTTGATTCTGACACCAGGTTAGGAGTCGACTAGGTCGCACCTCAGATTCTGCAAGAAATAAATGACATGTTGGTACATACAGTCAAGATTGCCGCACAGCGACAAAGGAAGGAACAACATTTTCATGGCAGAAAACGTCCCTGCATTGCTTTCCCCAGTGTGTTTTATTTTTGTCCGGACTGGAAAGTTTTATGAAATGGTGTCGACGCTGTAATGTTCGAACTGTGTGTTCTTTTGGACTTGAGCCAAGTGAGCTGGTCCACTTTCTGAAGCTAAAGCAGGACTAACCTTGGCACTAGAGCAGAAACTTATCCCGATATGTCCTACTTAGAAAACAACCAGAACTTGCACACTTTCATGCGATTTGACAAGCCAAACAAGCTTTCCATCCCATATCAGGATTTCTTTACAGAAGAGGTGGCTCCATTATTAATGTAGTGTATGAAAATGTAAAGAATTTTGCTTATTGTAACAGTTTAAGAAGGAACAATGATGTGCTTATGTGTTGTTGCAGTAGTAGTGGAGACAAAAGTAGTACAAAAAAAAAAACCCCAAAGAAATTTAATTTACCAATAATAAAACTATGAATAAAAGCCATTCTGAAGCGCTAAGATATCCCATAACTATAAAATAAATGCCATTTCCAGTCACTGATACTGGATGATTTCTACTGAAAGGAGGATATGAATACGTCATTTAGGTCAGGTTGGTTTTCTGCTGGTTACTTTCCGATTGACCACATCAATCTGCCGTAAGTCCAGTTACTTTAGAATGACATTAGATGATCCAGAAGTAGCTTGATCTTACAGAGAGTTTTCAGAAAGCGAAATTGGGACTGTTTTTTTCTTGCGCTGTGAAGTTCTTGGATACGTCTGTGCTCAAGAACCTGAGGTTTACAACATTTCCTGTTCTCAATTTATCACCAGGTAAGTGATATAACTACTCCTTCTGGAGGCTCCGCTCACAATGAGCCCACACTTGTCAGGACAGGCTTGAACAGTTTTAGGGCCTGAAGTGCTTTAGTACCAAAGCACATCATGCCAGCACACGTCTGTGAAAGGCATCAGTTCTGACCCTCATATGAGTGTAATATTATCCGACAGTATTGTCTGACGAGGTGCGCCAAGCCTGTGACTCAGACGAAGGTAAAGTTTCAGCAGAGAGAGGGCTGGGGAAACGTTCACTGTAATGTTCATTATTTTCCCCAACGCAACGTAAAAGGTTAGTCAGATTTTCACTCAGATATTAATTAAATATAAACACAAAGCAAAGAGGCGGTGATCGTAAACATTAGACAGAACGTGAAGTCAACATATCACAAGTTGCCAGTGACTAACTTCATGAATTCGCTTCCAGCACTGACTCAGAAAGTCCATCGAATAATAAACCTTAGAGATGATGTCGTGAAGTCAAACATTTGTCCAGAGGTACATCACTCTGGGTGACTAAGGTTCCAGACTTATTCAAACCTTAAATCACCCTGAACTGTTTATTAATATGCACAACGTTTAATAAAGTATAGAGCTGCAGTTGCCATGTCTGATTTGGATGAATTTGTTTCTAAATCTGAAATTCTGAGCCCTTTGTTTTTTTTCTACAGTAAAAACACACTTTACATTTTTATTTTTTTCCATTTCATCCTCAATGTTTCCTCTCAGAATGCTGAAAATTTCCAAGTTTCTGACAACAATAAATGGAGAGGAACCAAAAAAAGGAAAAACTCTCCCACATCTTAAGAAAACCCTAATTTCTTGAATCCTTTTTAAAAAGTAGATTGGCTCTAAACTTTGGCTTATGAATGCATTTTTTTTTTTTTTTTTAAGAAATGTTTACCTTTTCTAGGGAGGTTAACTGGTCTTCGTGACAACCCTCCTTTTTCAACCGGACCCGAATCACCATCAATGAATAAGTGACGAACCTGAAAGAAACATATAGGCATGGGTGAAAAAATATTTCTAGTTTAAAAACCTAATTTAAACACGTTTTTGAACCACTTCAGTGATTTAAGGCAGTCCCAACAAGTTACTATTTCAGAATAGCTGAACAAAAGAGTGCTCCATAAGAAATCTCTTTAAAAAAAAGATGTGAAATCAAAGTTTCTTTTAACAGCACTTCCGTGCTATAATATAGTGGATGCACAAGCACTTCTTATTTTCATCTGGAAATACAAAGGAATGGGAGATTTGACCTCAGTTTGTGGCGATTGTTGCTGAACTCAGCTAAAACATGTCCAATCTTGCTAATAGATAAGGAGGCCATTAGTTTATGCTTGGACAGGTTTTTTGGGGAAAAAAAGTTCCTTTGAAAACAACTTTGGAAAATAATCACCAACCTGGTGTGGACGTACACAGCTGGAGTTCAGGTTCGGGTAGCGGGTAGCAGGATCAATTGTATACTGTTCAAAGTTTTTACTGATGTTTTCCGGTGTGGTCTGAGGCAGCAGACGGTAAATGCTCTCCCTGATAAAGAAGGGCGACACATTTTAAACAACATGTTAGTTGTTTATTTGTATCTATCAAAATAAGATGGCTCAAATACTACTTCCTTTCTTACTTCGAAATAAGAGTCTCAGACAGACAAGATTTCAAATTCAAAGCTTTGGATTCTTTCCACTAACAAGTAGCGCAAGAATTAAACTAGCTATACTAGACAGACTACACATGCATCGTGTAATTTTAACATCACTATATGTCCTTACTCAACAGAGTGATAAAACTACACTAATTTCAATCTGCGGGAGTAACGCATCCTCACCTCTCTGCCAGAATCTCCAAGGAGCTTTTTCCCTGTGCCCAGCCTCTCACCATCCAAGCAGTGTCGAAAGCAGCTAGAAAGCCTCTAGCACAACCAGTACCCATCGGCCAGAAGGGCTGCAATAAAAAAAACAAAGAAGAAAAAGGACAATAATTATTCCTGCCCTGACAAAACACACACATACATAGGCAAAAACAGTGTATCTGACCTCAAGAAGACTGTCTCCCACCAGTGCAACCAGTAGCTCATGTCCATGTTTCTCCCTTATCAGGGCGGCATTCTCGGATGCGTACATGCATGTAAAGTCAAACATGGCTACGTCTGGCTGCCCATAGTGATTGATGGCGTAGTCCAGCGATGGCAGCTGGTAGTTGGTGCCAAAGTCCGCAGCCTCACGAGCGTACGACAGCAATGCTTCCTGGTTAACGTTGTCAGAATTCAGCAGTCGCTCTGTTTCTATGTAGTCCTGGAACAAGAAGAGCAGCCCTAAAACTTAAGGAAAATATTTTAATATATTACACAAGTACATAAACAGTTTTCAAAAATAGCCTATTTATAACATCTAGCTACTATTGGCTAATTCATGGAGCTTCTCTTTCAACAGAAAACATTTCTGATCTGATTTGTTTGTGTAAAAAGTGGTAAATGCAATCCTTGCATGAGTGTCATAATGACAAAAAGCTATGGCGCCGTTATAGGTCAGCCATGTGGCCTCTGACGCCCAGCAGTCGAAGGGAGATTTCACTCAGCACCAACAGCCAATGTAAGATGAGAGGGAGACCACTGGGGACTCAGCAGCGCAGCACTTCAGCACCTGCGTATGTGCTTGAATAACGCACATGGAAAAAGTTTGTATTGTGGATTATTTCTAAAACTACATAATAAGAATGTGTTATTAACAAAAAGTTTTCAAATAACAATTCCAAGTTTACTCTGAAAACATTTGTTAATTGCAAATAACTATTTCTGCTGTCCGATCTCTTCCATGCAAGGAATGTTTTTTTTATTTGCTGTGTGAGAAATGGAATAAAGGTGAGAGGTGTAATGCTTTAATTAGAGCCCTTTTTATCATAATCCGCTGTGCAGTGCTATCACTCACTACACTGGTCAGCACAGAAACCTTTCTGTGTTCCCAGAAGGCCAGCTGACGCCCAGCTTTGTGACTTCACTTTAAATGTTATGATTTTCTGGTCCGTAAAAGGATGTCATTAGAAAAATATATTTTTTTATTTTAAAAAACCCAAAGCAGAATAGACAAGCTTCATTCACTTTTATTAACACTAAAAGTTGCAAAACAAACTTTAAGGCATATTACAGCAGTGATACTTTTGAAATAAAGCTCCATGACATAAAACAATGAGCTGCCTGTTAAACAGTATGCTTCTGCCAGTGATGTTGGTGTGCCACCACTTAACAGGAAGACATTAAAATATTTATATACCACATTCTCCTCTAATCCCTGTGAAAATTATGCAAGAAGCTAAAGAAAACAAAACAACCACAGCTGGGCAGAAACATGTCAGATTATTATCCACAAACACTTAGTTAGGAGCCACTTCACAGGAGTTACGCAACTAATGTCCCCAATCAAAACATTAAAAAGAAACTTATGTTCTTTCGAAACATAAGATTCAAAAGAGCTTATGGTTTATAAACAATAATATTACTTGTTATTAATTTGGTGTTAAGAGTTGAGTGTTTTTTAACAAACTGCCACAAAGAATAAATCAGATTTTTACTTTTTTGTTGAATGTCTGTTTTATAATAGATTTACCACCAATGGCAAAAAAAGAAATCACTTTTCTGCAAAATTCCTAAGTAATATAATATTAGCAGTATTTCAAAAGAACAGAGGAAATCTTAACAATAAATAATATTTGTTGTTAATCTGTTGCTAAGAGATGAGCGCATCTTCTGGTAACCAAGTCTCACGATGTAAACATCTGATTTTTACTTTTTCAAAATTGACCAACTGTAAATTTGTTGTGTCTAAGCAGATAGACAGTATTTCAAAAGAGCTTATGTTTTATAAACAATAATATTATGTATTATTAATTTGGTGATAAGAGATGAGCTTTTTTTTTCTGGTAATGAACTGCCACGAAGTATAAATCAGATTTTTACTTTTGTGTATAATGTCTGTTCTATAATATATTTACCACCAAAGGCAAAAAAAAAAAAAAGAGAGAAAAAAAAAAATCACTTTTCTGCAAAATTCACTAACTGCAGAATTTTTAGTGGTATTTCAAAAGGGCAGAGGAAATTTAATATTTTTTGAACAATAAGAATATTTGTTGTTAATCTGTTGCTAAGAGACGAGCGCGTTTTCTGGTAACCGAGTGTCACGAAGTAAACATCTGATCTATACTTTTTCAAAATTAACCAACTGTAAATTTGTTGTGTCTAAGCAGATAAACAGTGTTTCAAAAGAGCTTATGTTTTATAAACAATAATATTATGTATTATTAATTTGGTGATAAGAGATGAGCTTTATTTTTTTTTTTCTGGTAACGAACTGCCACGAAGTATAAATCACATTTTTACTTTTGTGTTTAATGTCTGTTCTAAAATACATTTACTACCAAAGGCAAAAAAAGAGAAAAAAAAAAAATCAGTTTTCTGCTAAATTTACCAACTACAGAATTCTTAGATAGTATAAGATTAGCAGTATTTCAAAAGAGCAGAGGAAATTTAATATTTTTTGAACAATAATATTTGTTGTTAATCTGTTGCTAAGAGATGAGCGAGTTTTCTGGTAACCAAGTGTCACGAAGTAAACATCTGATTTTTACTTTTTCAAAATTGACCAACTGTAAATTAGTTGTGATTAGATAGACAGTATTTCAAAAGAGCTTACGTTTTATAAACAACAATATTTGTTGTTTAAACACAAGAGATGACCATTTTTTCTGATAGCGAACTGACATGAAGTATAAATCAGATTTTTACTTTTGTGTTTAATGTCTGTTCTATAATATATTTACCACCAAAGGCAAAAAAGAGAAAAAAAAAAATCACTTTTCTGCAAAATTCACCAACTGCAGAATTCCTAAGTAGTATAATATTAGCAGTATTTCAAAAGAACAGAGGAAATCTTATGTTTTTTTGAACAATAAGAATATTTGTTGTTAATCTGTTGCTAAGAGATGAGCGCGTTTTCTGGTAACCAAGTGCCACAAAGTAAACATCTGATTTTTACTTTTTCAAAATTGACCAACTGTAAATTTGTTGTGTCTAAGCAGATAAACAATATTTCAAAAGAGCTTATGTTTTATAAACAATAATATTATGTTATTAATTTGGTGTGTTAAGAGATGAGCGTTTTTTTTTTGTTTGTTTTTCTGGTAACTGCCATGAAGTATGAATCAGAATTTTACTTTTGTGTTTAATTTGTCTTTTCTAATATATTTGTCACCAATGGCAAAAAAAGAAAAAAAGTACTTTTCTGCAAAATTCACCAACTGCACAATTCTTTAGTTTAAGATAAGTAGTATTTCAAAAAAGCAGAGAAAATCTTATGCTTTTTGAACAATAATATTTGTTAATCTGTTGCTAAGAAATGAGCGCATTTTCTGGTAACGAAGTGCCACGAAGTAAACAAGAAAGTGCATTAACATTAGCACAAAAATTAGTAGGCAGTGTCTTTTCCCTAGCCTTTTTTTCCCCTTAGCTATTTTTTAGCTATTTTTTATTTATTAACATTGTTTAGCGCACTGAATGGAGGGAGTCCATGTAAGACAACATGCTAGTGATGGCCGACATGCCACTGGAAGCATTTAGGCTAACATTAGCATTTAAGCTCATGCACTAATTTTTACATACTGAATAGAGTAAGTCCATGTTACTCAACATGCTTGTGACTCTCCACATGCTATTGAGTACATTGTAGCTTACTTTAGCACAGATGCTAATTTTTAGCATCAGAATGCTGGGTTCCAACCAGCAGGCATACTTTGGCAGGCCCTGTTTAAATTTCTTCAGAAATTTTCTAGTTATCACTTATTATGGATGTATGGATTTACTGTATAATAACTTAATAGAATTCCAATTGTCCATTCTTTTAAATATCATAGCCTTTTTAATCCTTTTCCATAAAATTTGTAGAATATTTTTGATTCAAACTGTTTTGTCACTGGCAGAAACAACCGGTAAAGAAAGCTTAAATATTGATGCATCAACACAATAGATTACTGTTAGCTAAACTCACATTTATGATGACCCCTTTGTCCAGCAGGCTCTGCTTCTTTGCAGTCATCACAAAGTAGTGGGTGTTGTCTTTGTAGTAAACAATGTTTTCCAAATCAATTCCTAAAAATTTTAGCATGTTGTTTAACACAGGTCCTTTTAGAGCTGCAGATCATTCTTGAAATTTGACACATTTACACAATTTACCTGTCTCCTCTCTAAGTTCCAGAAAAAATTTCTGGTTAAAGATGAAGGCGACACCGCTGATTTCCTCAACTTTAGCTTCTGCTGTGGTGTTCCTGTTGACGAAGTTGGCTGTTATAGCGATAGCCAACTTTCCTCTGAACTCCTTGCGACTAAAACCTGCCAAGAAAGGATTAGGAATTAAAGGGGGAAGGATGCAAATTCATATTTGTTTCTAATTAACAAATATTAGAAACAAATATAAGTTTACTAGGCAAACAAGCCTGCCTGACTACACTGTGCTGTGTTTTGGTGCGGAGCAGATCATGTAGGGATGTTTTTCTGGACTTGATCTAAGCGCCATAGTTCAAGTGAAAGAAACTCGTAAAGCTTTTGCATACCAAGACATTTTGGACAATATTACTATCCAAACTTTGAAGGACTGGTCTGGGGACTGCACCTTCCTGTTCCAAATGATTTCACACCAGTGTAAAATAATGTCCGTAAACATCTCAAAAGGTTGCACAAATCTCTGACCTCAACCCAACTGATCACTATTAGGGATGAATTAGAGCACAAACTTTGAGCAATGTCCAAGATTGACCTCACAAATTTGTTTCTGAAAAACAAAAGGCCAAATACTCCCAAAGATAAAGTCGTACACTTTGAGGAGAGATTTCCTGAGGAGAAAAATTGAAGCCACTAAAACTGCAAAGGGTGATCAGACATAATATTAAACCTTAGAATGGGTCAAGTCCATGTGTGTGAAGAAAGACATGCAAATACTTTTGTCAATACGACTATATATTTAGAATACTGATTCTTGAACAAACAAGCAGGAGACTTCTTTATTATTCTTGGACAGAAAGGTAACAGCTCTCATCCAGTTCATGAACCTTCACACACACACAACCACATGAAAACACATTCAGTTGAAACTATGTCAACAGGAAATGCTTCAGTGCCAGAAAGAGCTTCCTCAATGTGGGTCAGCAGCAAAACTTTCTTTGTCTCTCGTGTTGAACCAGTTGTCAGCACTTACTCCCCCACAATGCTTCACAGTTCGGAGTTAAGGTCAACCCTCACCATCTAATGTGCTTCTGCGACCGTCTGCACCAATCACCACATCAAAGTCAAAGTCAGAGACTGGATGATTGGAGGGCCGGAGTTCTGCTCGCCAACCAGGACCTAAGAAAACAAAAAGAAAAAAGTGAGATTAATGGAACATTTAGAACAACATCAAAGTTAAAATAAGTTGTTTTCCATTCCTGTCTTATTAGAATAGAAGCAATCTTTATTGTCCCGCAAAGGGAAAATTCAGATGTAGCAGCGACAGATATAAAGGTTCACACACAATAAATGCTTAGTGTTAAATATATAAAAAAGTAAGATTAGCAAAAATGAGTACATCTGTTTTAAAGTAAATGCCCTAAATATGCTTATCTATAAAATTCTTCTGTTGTGTTCTTTGGAGAACTAAAATATGACTGTCTCTTAGGAATTGCTTTGGAAAACAGAGCAGAGTCTATCAATAGCTTTATTTTCCACTCTGCAAGAACTTATCTGTTCACTTCAACATATGCGACATCAAGGGAGCTTTCCTTATATAGCTGACATATGCAAGCAAGAGCCATCATGTCACTGCTGGTCATGACTCTTTTAAACATTCACAGTTCTGTTTCTGTACTTGCTGAGAACTTGTATTAGCGACCAATCTGACATTCTTAAGTTAATTTGGAAGTGTGAAACTACTCTCTTAAGAGTAGATTCCCAAAAGATTTCCTCATGGAATAAAGGTGCTTTCTCCTCCCAAAAACAAACAAAAAAATGTCATCTCATAGAATTGTACAGAGAAGGTAACATTCAACGCAGATGACTCACCATCTTCCGTTTGTTGCTCCGGAGGATCCAGAAGTTTTACAAACTCCACATTGACGTGAATCTCCACTCCCAGGATCAGGCTCACCTTCAGCAGCATCAGCTGCAGCTGGCGGATACCTGAAGAGGGAGCAAACGGTGCTATGAAAACGGGTTGTTCAGTCACATTACAGCCACAAGCGTCAATGTACTCTCGTGGGATTGTATGTCTTTTGCCAATGAAACATCGTTTCTTTTTTTTTTTAACAAATGCAGTATGAAAAGTGTGGCATGTATTTGTATTTGGGTATTTTTACATTGATACCCATTAATAAAACCCTGTGCTACCTGCTGCTTTCAGAAGTCTGGCCATGTATAATTTAATCTCAATATAAATACAGCTGCTCTGAACGACATGAGAGGTTTGTTAAAGAATATTAATAAGGATGCATTGTCTTGAAAACATAAGAATGTAGCAGACGGGTTGAAGATGGAGTTAAAGGGCTTTAACTCTAACTGAAGCCCTACCAAGATATGGCCATTCAAATAAACATGCAAGAAGAGCATTTATCATAAAAGCACATCATATGCTCATGATAACTTTGATGGAGCAGCAGGGATTAACAGGACGAAGATATCCAATGTTGAAATTAATCCAGTAGATCCTCTAGTTGCAGTTTGCCATGAATTCTGTAGGGGACATGGCAAATGTGTAGAAAAGGATGCTCCACAATTTTTCTTGTATTTTATGCAAGCACTCCGTGGCAGAAAACGGACACTGAAAATGATCCTGCACACGCCATTCCCATAGTGAAACATGGTGGTGGCAGCATCATGGTGTGGAGAATCTTTTTTAGCTTATCAGAGTAGACTGTTAGATTGGTGGAGCTAAATAAAGGGCTGAGATGATGCGTTGTGACTCAAAATCTGCTATTTTCAGGAACAAAGTCAGTTTGCCCCTTAAAAGAAGTCAGAGGTAAACCTGCTGTCGTATACTCAGCCAAAGATAATAATATATAACAGTTGCTGCAGGTAAGGGTGGCAATACTGATAAAAAAAAATCTGACCTGGAAGATAAGATAAGCACTCCTCTCAGAGACACAAATACACCATCTACTACTACAGGACAAACATACAGAGAGAGAAACTATTTATCTCTGTATGTAGAAGTAGAAGTCTACTTCCTTGATACTGATTCTACACACACAGTAAAAACAAATGCTTTTCCTGTTGTTGACATTCATTCAGCTTTTTGTTCTTTATGACTTAAACACAGCTCTATTTTTGGAATTGAAATAAAGCAACAAAAAGAGAGAACACTCACTGATGTGGTCGATGGCGCCGGCACAGAACTTTCCATAGAACTTCTTGGCCCCGAGAGCCCTGAGGTCATGAATGGTGTAGGGCCAGAGGTGGAGCACGTTGTTCCTGGAGAAGGTGTCCCTCTTCTCGATCACCACCACTTTGCAGCCGAGCAGGGCCAACTCGATGGCCGTCCGCAGACCGCAGGGGCCGCCACCGATGATCAGACACTGGGAAGGTATGAAATGAGTGAGGATGAGATACAGTCTGAGCAGGTTTGTACACAGAAACTGTCCTGAGATGACGGTGTGTAAATACATACACAGTGCAGTCATATTTGTTTGAACATTTTTCTTTTGTTTGCCTAAAACATGGAGTGTAAGTAGGTGCGCACCATCAGTGTGGATTAAAGGTTTCTGCTCCCCATCACATAGAATGAGGAACAGAGGCAACACTAAAGAAAAGTTTGGCATTTTGTGAGATTAAACTGTAGCACTTAGCAAGTGTATTGAGGAGCATGGTCTGATGCATACTACGCCCCCTTTGCATGTAACACAACCAAATATGGAGACAATCAAGTTGAAGGGATTAAAGAATGCTGTCCTCTCATTTGGATTTTAGATTTTGTTTCAGAGAACACCCGCCCATCTCCATGTCCACCATCCTTCATCTCCAAATAACCGTTTCTCCAGAAAAAAATGTCTGGAATAATAGTTGAGCTGTTATTTCTGGCTAGCCCGCTACCCAGCCCTTCTGTGTTAATCTCCCTTCTGCAAGTCTCTGGCCTGTTTCCTCCCCTCACTTAAAGCCTTATCTCTTCCTTGAGATATAAAGTCTTTCCAATACAACGTCAAAAGTGCTGCCTAAACATGCCTACATACATGGTCAAACAACAGCGCAGCACATGAAATGCCAAATTTGAGAGCTTAGTTTCCAAACTGTGTTTTGAGCCTTGTTAGAAGTTAGGCAGTAGAGTTAAACCGGCAAATACTTCATTGTTTGTACCATAAACCAGTGTTTCCTGCTCTTGTCGCTTGGGGCTAATTGCCCTGCATGCTCCAACCCTGTAAAACTGGACGCTAAGCTGTTGAGGTTATTTGTTCTTTTGAGCCAGGTGTGCTGAATCAGGAAAATATCTAAAACATCCAAAACATTGTGGCCTGCGGATCAGGACCCAGAAGCTCTGCTGTAACATACCTATTTGATTCCTCTTCATATGAATATTGGAATCTATAAATTCCGTTTATAAATGATCCTCTGAATTAAGGCTGCATATACAATACTGTGCAAAAGTCATAGGAGCCTTGATCCATTTAGTTGGATTTTTACAAAATACCAGTTTGACATAAAAAAAATACCAAGATGATTGAAGAGTTAAGTGAAAACTGGGGATAAGTGTCTAAAGTAGTCAAAAGAACTTCAATACAATCTTCCATCTGTCTATTAAGACACCTGCACATTACATCCAACAGGACATCCATCCATTATTGTTTCCTCCATTGCTTCTGCAAACAAGCCTACCTTTATTTTTTCAAATGCAGAAAGGACAGGAAGTTGCTGACCAGTTTTCAGCTTTTATTTTGCAAACTTCATTGAGACTGACGTTTCAACGGCATCATCTTCTGATGGACTCCATGAAGACTCCATAGAAGTTTGCACTATAAAGCTGAACACTGATCAACACCTGATTTCAGCCTGATTACATATTGATTGGGTTTGACATCAATATGTCAACCTATGATTGACCCTTTCTGGGCTGGAATATGTTTGATCACGGGATCAGATTGCACATTACTCATTAATAAGTTACTTCTTTCAAGGCCGCATATAGCTGCTATCAAAGACCGCTACCAAATTGGGGCACCTTTTAAAGACCAAAGTATGCAAGTAATCTGTTACAAAAGCTTGTTCAAGTGCTTAATTTTATGTGGTTGTATAACCCATTGCAAATATTTGTTGTTTTTTTCATAATTCTTTGTCTGAACCAAAGGGGTTAAATATAACCAAACTAGGTCATCTTCAACAACTGGGAATACTGGTGGATCAGTTTGCTGTGATTAGTCACTTCTCTGTTAACCTTTCTGAATGGGTTAAAATCAAGAAGGGTTATTTTTTTTTCTAATTTTACTTTACCTTCCAAAAACCAAAAACACATAGTAAAAGAGCTCAAACAAGTAATTTGACAAAGTAAAATTTAACTGAGTTTTTAAGAATTTCTCAGCAACATGGTCTTACCCTTGTTCCTTGGCAGGCTTTATTCTGGTTGTATACTTTCTGCTGTGCCCGTTTGTCTAATTTTGTCCACAAGGCCTTGACTTTCCAGGAGCTGACTGCTGCCTTCAAGGAGCTGAAGAAGTTGCTGTGGTCCAAAGGATCCAGCTCCAGCTGTCTGCAGAGGATGCTGAAGGCCTGCAGGGTTCCTTTACATGTGGACGTCTGGACAAAGTTCTCAAAGAGCTGGCTGGCCTGAGCCGTCCGCTCATCCTCCGTCTCGCCCATCTGCTCTGATTGCAACAGAGTCCCAGTTCCCTGAAAACTTTTCCTCCTCCGTCTCTTTGTGACTCGTCCCGAGTTTCTCTTGTTCCCCACTGACAGAACTGAAGTTTTAGCTGCTGTATCCTTTCACGCTTAAATGTCTCTGAAACAAGAAGAAAAAAAGATAAATCATCAGAGAAAATACAAGGCAAGTAGCATTGTTGTGTATGGGACAAATAGGTTTTAACTGCAGCTATTAAGATTTGCGAACTTATGTCTGCTGCTTAGTACCTTTATAACTTGGAGTGCTGATAAAAGTCTAAAGTAAAACTTACTGATAGCTGCATTTTGTAAATAAAATTGACCAATCCCTAGGATTTTGTGTTTACTGCTACAGTTTTGAACTTTTATCAGTTAGTTGTAGAAAGACTCAAACAAAAATAATGACTAATTGTGAAAAATATATTTTATTCTAAATATTTTCTTTTATCTTTTTAAATATAAAAACATTTAGTAAAAAGGATTTTATTAAAATCCTTTTTCTGAGCCAAGGTTTGTGGCTCACGATTACAAACCTTCACTATCCAATGTTTTGCTGCTTTGACCAATTTTATTTCCCAACTTCTTCACCTCACATCAACAAACCTGCTTCTTTAAAACAGTAATTATTGTCAACATATTTTCCTCTGGAACTAAGAAATGTTTTTCTTCTGCAGCTCCACTGAATGCCTTACAGGATTAGGACAGATTTATGCTCTCGGTGGAGATCAGCTGAGCGGTCATGGGAGAAGCTCAAACACTCCAATAATACAGAAAAAAATAATCATTTACACAGTCACACAGCTACAATTTTACACCAGCGGCAAATTGTCGAGGAAATAAATATAGATATACGGATAATACTAACTGTTCCCTTCGAAGACTAGATGTTTTGTTTCTTCAAAAACAGTTTAATTCTCAAACACATGAAAGATTTTTATTTCCCCAATCTACCACAAATATTTTCCTGATTCTTATCCTTTTTGCCTAACTAAGTCATATATGTAACAAACTGGCAAACATTCACATTAAAACTTTTTTTTGTAATTTCAGCTGCAAAATTATGTCTTTACGACCATACAGGTAAATCACAAATATATAAATCAATGCAAAAAACACAAGGTTTATTTCTTAAAAAGTATTTTAAAGAACAGAGTCTGAAAATTCAAGCATTACTTTATGTCCAGTTTCTATTTCCCAAACTTATCCAGACATGAAAACTGATAAAAGCAAACTTAATATTTTCCTCAGGCTTTTCAGGCCTGACTCGGAACATGTAATAAGGGACTATTTTCCACTCCCAAACTCCACCCAACAACAGGCATGAATTATCCGCAGAGCTAGAGTCAAACATTTCCTGAATGACGTCTCACTCGGAGGCGAGCACCAGGTCACATTTGCTGGAAGCCTCTCTGTATTATTCTTTTACACTCATGGAAGCTGCTTCGTAGTACAAGCATAGAGAAGCCAAGTTTCTCTCAGACGACACAGATAACACTGCTGGCAATCTCGACAGACTTGTGATCATGAAGAATGTCCAAGGTCCCCTTGTGGTAGATTGTGCGTGCAGAAGGAAAACACCACCTGGTTGGTTCTTTTATTCTGCAGTAATCAGAGAGCAACCTACACTTTCTCAGAGTCCCTGAGTGGCCTGGGGGGGCTCTCAGGTCTCAGCTTCCTAACAGTTTGGCAGCACACAGCAGAGTCTCAGTTACTATTACTCTCTTTACAAACTGACACGCCTCAGACCTTTCATGTGAGTCCAAGCCCTGCCAAGATAAAAAGCTTCCACATCTTTCCTCTTTGTATTCCCAAATGCTGACTGAAATTTGTTGTCTAGCATGTAATTTTTATTAGCATGTATTATCTTCTTCCACATTTGTTGGTGCATCAAGTTCTCTTCACTTTAGTCTGAGTCAGGGACCAACTAAATGCATTTTCTGCATGAAAATAAGAGCCTTTGGAGGAATGCATTACCTTGATACAATACTTTGTGTGAATTGTTTAGTGTATCAGTTAAAAATAATTCCAGCTGATTTAATGAGACTAAATGCCAACATACTGGGCTATCCATTTAGCCTAGGTAGCAAATGACTTTCTAATTTGAAAGCAAAAAAATAAAACAAATAAATCAATGGTAAACAGTGTAATCTGTTCTAACAGGTGATCAACAGTTCAAGTATTGGATGTATCGCCAGTGTAAAATATTTAAATGCATTGAAACTGAAAACTTCCACAATTTCCAGTCCAACAAGTAGTGAGTTGTTTGATTTACCATTTGGCTTTGAATTTGGTAAAATAAAAATAAAAACACACAAAAAACAGCTTTATGCATCATACTCCTTGCAAATGTTTTTATAAAAACAAATTGCTCCATCACATAACTATTAGTTTAGTTTTATATATCAGATATTCAGATCAAACTAATATTAGAGAACATAACTTAAGAAAATACAAAAGGCACTTTTTACATTATGATTTCAGTCATTATGGCCCAATGTGTCCTTTATATTTATTTATATTTACATAGAGAATTGAAATAGCTTTTTTCCTCAAATTAAATAATAAAAACAACGTTGCATTTGATTTCAAAATATATTTTGATGATCTGAAAGGAATGGATAGAGAGACAAACAAGAAGGTCTAAGGGGGCGGAGGTATTTTGAAGTAGGCCACTTTGTGTCACTAATGCAGGCCAATTACTAAGTGTTCTTTCAATGCAGATCTTTCGCAAGTGACTGAAATTATTTAATAAAATGAAGACCAAATCATTTTCCCAGCACATAATTACTTCAGCCAATAGATAACAGCTGCTATGCAATATCAGGAAAGAAGATATTGACAGCATTTGAGGATATATATTTATACATAGCATGTTAGGGATACCAAAAGGTATCGGGTGTCAGTGCATGCATACAAGGAGGTTTTCATAGTGCAGCTTGTACGTTAAGCCTCTTTTAAATAGGACAAAACAGCCACCAATTCCCACAAGCATCAAATGCTTTTCAGCATTTAAGGTTATTTGTGGGCTCCAGGTCCATATGTTAGCCAAGAAGAAACAGTTTTTCAGATAAATGTCCGTACAACGTCTTTAGGACACTTTCTTTGCATTAACACTTTTACCAATCATCAGTTATACAGCTACTTGTCTACAGTCCAGAAAAAAACAAAGAAAGAAAAATGTCCCAGTGCACAAGGAAAACTTAAAGAAGCTTTGAGAACATCAGAAATCAGGTTATTAACGATGCAGTCTGTCATGACCAGTTTCAGAAAGCCCAAGGCACAAATAGCTGAAGCGTAGAAGTGACAAATAGAGCAGGAAAATTGTGTCCTTGGATCACAAACAAAGAGACAATTCACTCATAATGACTCCACAATTTAATAAATTTTTTTACAACGTGGGAAGCTGCCAGAAACAAGGTGTGAACTGTAACACTTCTCTCATTTAATGGTAGGAGTAACATTCAACATGATGCCAGCGAACATGTTGACAATCTGCCAAAGCAGAGATGATGTACAGGTAGGGCCTTGTCACTTCTGTATGGTGGAAAACAGTCTAAATGCTTTAATGGGAGTTTAACCATTGAAACAAAATTTACTATAAAAGCAGAGTAGTATCTTTGTTTCCACCCTTTACACTGATATCCACATTGGAAGATCTAACATTGGATGAGAAGAGCAAAGTCTGGATTATTTTCCTTCTTTTCCCATTCCATCAAGATGACAGCCTGTATGAATTTAGGTAACTCTTTCCAAAAATGCTTTTGGGCCTAATCTGTCTGTTTTTTATCTTTCTATGAGAAAACTACAAAAAGAAACCTGATATATCTTCATCCTATTTACAATCTCTATGTAAGGACAGAATCTAATTTTTTGCCCCCAATCATTTTAGATTCTTTTTTTATTTCTATTTTGGCTCTTATTACTATATTATGAGCTGCTTATTGGTCACAAATTCAGAATTGATTGCACAAACAGAAAAAAATATTCAACTTAACTAATAAATCTTTAACAACATTTAGTAAACATTACAGATTTTACATAGTATGGCACTCGGTTGAAATGATTAATAATTTTCATCATAGGTTAATCACTCACAGCAACTCAGAGCTGTCGACAGCCTGTTTGTTAGAGCACTGAGAGGAAGATCAAAGCTGAGTCAACAAGTTCTTCCCGAGACTGACAGGATTTTCCAGAGAGAAGAAAAAAAAACAGACAACTGCAAGAAAGAATGACAATGGGAAAACTGAAACAAACAAGAAATATTATATTCACAGAGCAGAGGTTATGAAATTCTTGGAATTTAAGCATGTCTGCAGAGAGTTCAGGTCTTGGCCCATACATGCTTTTGCTTTAGTGCTGATTTATTCTGGACTGAATTCAATAAGTAAGAAAATGGGAAAGTTTGAAGTAAGAGCCTCCTCGTCTCAGAAAGAAATGCAGCACACAACCAACTTTAACTGATGAATGAACTACTGTTTAATATTTAACATCAGCCACTGACAAGGTCCAAACACATCTGAACAAAAATTAGGCATAATGATCATTATGATCAGGGAACAAAAAACAACAACATGCTTTCAGGGTAATTTCAGATAACTAAAGCGGTATATATTAGGCCATTCACATTCTGTTTCACTTTTCAGCTCTCTTTCAATTTAGTTTGTTGGACTGCTGCTCCAACAACAAACTGCAGCCATGATTCCAAAAAGAAATGAAGAATCTTTAAACCATTAATCCAGGGGTGTTGAGGTGGCGCACAACCCACATATGGAGGCCTTAGTCCTCGACGCGGCTGTCGCAAGTTCAATTTCCAGACTTGCGACCTTTGCTGCATGTCTTCCTCCTTCTCTAATTATCCACTTTCCTGTCAATTTACTGCCAAATAAAGGCCACTAGACCCAATAAAACCTTAAAAAAAAAAGAAAAGATTTATTCAAGTTGATTCCCATCCTAAGCCCATAAGAAAAAGAAAATAAATCAAGTATTTCAATCTCAACTTTTAACTAAAAAGCCAAGAATGTAACCTGCATACAGACTTTGTAGGTCAAACTGAATGTTTGCAGAACCTCTGAACAAAGCATGTACGTCACAATGTAAACACAATCTGCGCAGTCAAGCCTAGTTGGGGCACCACAACCTTCTGAGATGCTGCTCTTCAACATGGGCAGGAAGTTTGTCAGAGTTAATGGGAAGATGGATGGAGCTAGTAGCAAACCCGTAAGAGACTGCGAAAGACTTCATACTGGGGTGGAAGTTCAAGTTCCAGCAAAACTATGTCAGTAATCATATAACTAGAACTGCAAATTGTCTCTCTTTAGATGTGGAAAGCTGGGGCAGACATACTGTATTCCCAAAGTGTTGCAAAAGCAGGGCTGAATGCAAATGCATGGCAGACTTTTGGGAAATTTATTTGAAAAAAAAAAAAAAAAGGAAAACTGCATATCCATTTCTGTACACTTTCCAATGTCACATTACTTTGTGTTGGTCTATCACATAAAATCTGAACACATTGATTGTTGTAGTTGTAATGTGACAAAAGTTCATTGTATGAACACTTTTGAAAGTACTTTATAAAGCAGCAACATATTGTCATTTTCGAATGGGTCAGAAAAGGAATGAATCTTCAATACTGGCACATTTTTTCATTATTTTAAGATTGCAATTTCCAATTTGAAGTTAAAATACTTAAAAGTTTAATATTTTGTGCTCTAATTATTTAATTAGAGCAGAAAATTACAGAAATACATGTATATCTTGTAATTTTCCAAATACCTGTGTATCTTCTAAATCCTCCCAAGTCATAAAAAAAATTAAAAACTCTTGTTTTTGGCAGCACTGAAAAGCATTTCTGGAAAAGAAGCAAAAATTGTTTTTCTGAATATCTTTAAACCAAATCGGCTGGTCCACAGCTGAAAGAGACACACCCATACTTAACCTTCAGATAAGGGGCTGTAAGAGGGACCACACTCCCATCTTCTACATATTTGTTTTTCCTCAGGGGACAAACCACAGCACAGAAAACTGGGTCATTAATGTGAGAGAATATAAAAACATGAACACAGCCCTCTGACTGCAAGTAAACTGAAAAGTTTGATCTAAAATTTCCATTCAACAGTGTTTAAGATATTTAAATAAAATAAAAAATAAAAAAAGGAATTCAAAAGAATGAAGGTAACATATTTCATTAAATCGGCCCCATGATGGGTTTTCACATTTTGGTTGACAAATAATATTTAAAAAATTCTGTTTCCTTGATGCATTTAATATCTGCATTTTAAAATTTTTATTATAAGCAATAATTTTATGCTTGTTATTTCCTTTTTGTCTCTCATTTGATGCCCTCTAAAGCTCTATGAATGGTATGAATGGTGGCATGTAAAAAATGTTGCCTAGCCTTGCCATGCCTTAACATTTGTATCATCTGTTGTTACACATTATCAGCCAACTCTAGCAGGAGATGCTACAAGTCATAAAACAAAAAATCTTTAGCAGGACCTTTGAAACAGTCTGTGCCTAGAATAAAAAAAACACTTTTGGGTTAAAACTTCACATACCGTGTGTATGGTCTTGGCCAGCCAGCCAGCCAGTAATCAGCGATTAAGTAGGATCCATTTCAAAGCCATCAGAGAGACACAACTACTACGCACATTCTTATGTCTGAGGACAATTTGAAGAGCTCAACTAACTAATCTTATTAATGTAATGAATTTAAAGAGTACAGGATGAAGTTTGAGCACTCAAAGAAATTCTAGATGTGGCAATCTATGCAAAATCCAAAGATCCTCCTAAGATTTTCACCTTGGATCTTCTTACTGGGCAGAAGCAGTAATAACCACCACACCACCAAGAAGTCTACGCAAATAGGTTTATGGTATAAGGTGCATAGACATGATCTTGACTGGAATCTGTCCTTCTCACTTTTTAAATCAGGAAAGCAGGAAAAGGACAGGAATATTTCGATTGAGTTCAATTCATCAGATGCAAAAAAGGTAGGTGACTCTTGCAGACCACAACAATTCAAATGTGCAGGTAAAAGTAGAGTTACACAAGAACCAATTCACATGACAAGGGACTAAAATTCAGATGCTTGAAAGAATCATGGCATAGCCAACCACAAACAAGAGCAAGTCAGAGCTGCTTTAGCATGTATTCTAATCACCAATCCAAACTTGTGCTCTTATTTTAATTTTAAATCTATATATCATACATTTTGATATTTACCTGACAACTATGAGCAGTCACTTCTTGTCTGAACAAGCAGCTTACATGAACATCCTCGCCACCAAAGCACTAGGTAAGAAAATAAGCAATACTCAAAAGTTTAAATTGAGTTGTTAGCTCTCAAACAACCTGTGCATGTCACAGAGATCTCTGAATGAAGTATGCAGCTAAAACGCCTCTTAAATATCCAAGAGGCAAGATAACATTTGCATTCAACAGCTAATCAACTCAAGAGACCGAGTTCGAGCAATCCTTTTATGGATATTGTCATATCTCAGCAGCTATTTCTTTGAAAACAGTTTTACAATTAAGGCCATGGTTTGGATTGTCATCATTGGTACAAAGGTTGCATCTTGCACGAGGGAGTTCAAACACACAAGGCTGTAAATTATTGTAAAAGGAAAGTCTTTTTATGCTGAACATATAAGGCATCATTCAAGGCTGGTCCAAGCCTTTTATGGAGATCATTTTTTCTTTGCATATTGTTTTCAATTGGCAAGAATTTCTTGAAATGCCTAAAAATGGTCTTAATTCTTTACTTTGCCAACAGCTTTATTTGGCAAGTTTGTGCACAAACATTGAATTTGATTTCAGTTCCACTTTGGCCTCAAGGACGACATTTTAAATATGAATATATTAAAATATGTTCTTTGCAAGTATGTTCACATACCTATGGTATTCTTACCAAAGAGAAAGACAAGGTTAAATTAGTGCAAACTGCCAAATAGTTTTTAATAATAATTTAAAAAAAACATTTAACTGAAAATTTGTCAAGTACTGGACTGAAAATGAGTGAAAAAGTGGCCAATATTCAAAGATAATCTTTGAAAGGCTCTTCAAAAACTTGATAAAGTGGTGATCAAGTGCTGATCACTGGATGCTTAGATACAAAATTTGAAAGAAACTAAATCCTAAAATGTTTGCATCCTTCAAAAGTCCTTATAAATTTACATAAAGCAGAACCTCTCTGGGGTAAGCTTTGTCTTTTAGTTGACCCAAGAATCTGCACCTCTGATGGCACAGATCACATAAGGCCATATTGAAAGAGGCTTTAATTGGTTCATGTGAGACCTGAAATCAGAACCTTAATCCTCACAGCATTAACACCGCACAGTGCAGAAGTTTGAGGTTGGATTACATCTTCATCCTGCCAACAGTTGTGACACTAAATGCCACAGAGCTCCCAGAACCATTGCACTGAAATTAGTCCATAAAAATACAGTGGGGTTGAGGATTTCTTGACCTTAAGCGACCAGTTTGATCAGCAGGCACAAAAGATTAGCTGCTTGTAACATTTAACCACTTCAAATGACCTAAGTCAGTGCTTTAAAAGTTTCATGACTGTGTAGAGTCTTGACTTCCATATTGGTTCAGATTCAATTTCAGACCAATTTGAGGAGCAGGTTTGGACCTTCATGTGCCCTAATGAGTATTAGACCCCCAGGGTGACTGTGTCTCATGTTTACTTTGCTACGTTTGTCACAAGAATCAAGATTTCCAGAGGAAAACCAAAACACACCAAACATAAACATCTGAAGACGGATGAGAATTTCACATTGACGTAAACGAATTCTAAAAATCTAAAAAGACGAATTCTAAAAATCTATAAATTCGTAGGATGAATAAACTTTGACAGCAGCTAAAGGTTAGCTGAAAGGCTGCAAATTTATTGTTCAAAATGTTTTGTTCTAATTTCATGGCTGCATTACTCTATCCTCAATAAGTAAGAGGTACATGGATTAAACAAGACAAATCTGCCTTGAGTAGAGCTCAGTGAAACATTCGCCCCTTTCAGAGGACAGTTCCAGATAAGCCCAACAACAACTATACTACTAGTTTTCCTGGACGATTATTAAACTACCTCATTTAATTTGGCCAGCATTTGTTTTTTAACCTGGATCTGAATGGGTATAAAACCTCTTTGGGCTGTTTATTAAATCTTTTTGTCACTATTTAAAGCTTGTTCCTTGAACTGGACTGAACATATCCATTTCCTTGTCACTAAGCTCCTTCCAAAGTTGGTCAATCCAATGCAGAAATACAGCGTCTACTCAGCTTTAGCTTTACAATATCTGTAATGGTATCATCATAAAATTATTTAATTGAGTCTCACATTAAAAGTTAGAAGGGTTAATCCACAGATTCCATGCAGAAATCTCCATTCGGCTGTTGGATCTCAACTTTTAGAAAATCCTCTGACACCCTGAAACTCAACATGGCCTTTCTCATTTGACAGCAGCCCATCTGGTCAGCCAATGACAGTGAAGCCTGGCTCCCTGGTGTATTTTTGTCTTGCTGCTTCTCCCCCCCACCCCTGAGCTCATATATGCAGCGACACCCCCTTATAAGTCAAAAGCTTATTCCAGGAAGTGACAGCTTGTGCAACTAGTCATTTTCTCCCCTCTCTGGCCCAGAGGCATCAAGCCACCGATAAGGAGTAAACACCAGCATGAAACAGTCTGAGATTAAAATCGAGAGGGTTGGCAGCAAGGCTACAGGAAAAGATGAAAGCAAAGAAGCATTCCATGAACGAGTGGAGAAAGATTTGGTGTCAATTTGATTTCAAATGTCAAGGCAACTGAAAAAAAAAAAAAGTAGCAGCACTAAGACAACATGCACATTGAGACTAATCAGAACTGATTAGGATGTACTGGGCTTATACCCGTCTCCAGTAGTCACTTGAGCAAGAGGCGGAGCCCACCCTGGACAGGTCAGCAGTCCATTACTTTCGGGCAGCTTAGAAGACTAATTAACCTAACCGTCATGTTTTTGGACTGTAGGAGGAAGCAAGAGTACCTGGACAAAACCCATTCACACACAGGGAGAACATGCAAGCTCTATGGAGAAAGACAGCAGGCCAGAATTCAAACCTGGGACCTTATTGGTGGATGGCAGCAGTGCTGCCATCTGATTAACCATGCAGCCCATCAAAATTACGTTTATTGTAAAATTGCTTGGATCATTTACAAAAAATTCTAGAATTAAATGAAAAGAAGAAAAATTGAACTTTTCAAACATTATAACAAACCAATCACTGATCAAAGCCAATCAAGGGTAAAATGGCAGATACTAATTTGTCTTTGTTTTTTTTGTTGTTGTTTTTTGTGCGAGCCTTGAACAAGTGAAATAAGATGTGAAAATAATTTTGATGACCTGGTTCGTCAGGGATTTCCTATTCCAAATTGTTTTTAATTCTTGATGGTCAAAGAGACTGCTGCTTCCGGTCTGTGTCGGGTGAATGGCTCTGTACACCGCGGTCAGATCAGATGGCTCAGACATCCTCAGCTGTCCCAGAAAACCTGTCCACTGCACTACTGACACACTTCAGTTTACAACCTCCACAGCAAAGCACCAAGTTTCTCATGCAGGAGGCGAAACACTTTCTGAAAATTGTCTGGTGGAGATGATGAGCTCGGATGCGTCATGATCAACAAGTCAGACAAAACTTGCTAGCAATAGCCAAGCACTAAAGAAGTTGTTTTTTTTCTCCATGAAAACATCAACCGAGATAAGAAGGGAATATTATGTGGACCGTAGCTGATTCCAACACCAATCAGTTTAGGCTTAAAAGTCTATCCTTAATATCTGATCTGATAAATTAAGAATTTAAAAAAATAATTGTTCAGGATGATGCAATTTTCGAAGTCAAATTTCAAATTCGGCTCAGGTTCAGAAGCTCTATTGCTGTGAATGCCATCTTAAAAATAGTAAAATAAAAACTCAACTTTTCCTGAGTGAAATTTATAAGTTCTTAGCCTTCAATATTTATTTTTGCACTTAAACTCAAACTTTCTTTTGCCTTTATGCCAGACCCAAATAGAGAATACGTCAAATATTTTTGTCAGTTTTCTGTTTTAGGAAAGGAAAGCAACCCACATTTTCTAAGGGTCCCAACCATTATCTACTGTGGCAATAAGCTTCAATTTAACAATAAACAATTTGAGATCAGGTAGTGGCTTGTAATTTTAAAAAAGGATCTTGTCTTTTTTCCCTCAATGTCAAAGTCATGAGGAAAGGCCATCCCACAAAGAGCCCTTGAAATATTTCTGCAAAATAATCCACTCTGATATACTTTTCCTCTTTTGCTACAGTAAGATACTGTATTGCAAACAAGAAGCAGTGCAGAGCCAGTGGACACTGCATATCAACTGGTGTTCAAACAGAGGAAAATGTAAAAATGTCTTAAAGCTAGAATCTATAACTATATTTAAGTGTTGGTTCTGAAAAGAAAATAATTTCTGATGATGGAGGGCACAGAAAATTAAACAAATTCTCTGGATTTTACAAGCAGGTTTCAGGTGAAACATGTTGGATGTATGCAAGGTCAGTTCTTACCTAAATAAAGTGGATTGGCAGGGCTTACCAACAACTAATGTTATTTCTGTTGAATGCTGCTACTGTCAGTAACAGTGTTTTAACTCAGAGGTTTCTTTAAGTATGTTGCAAGATTGACTGCTACCATAAATCTTTCCTGCCCACAGCCTCATGATCCAACAACAAGTCTTTGAAGATACTTGGATAATATGAGTTATGACAACACTTAATTTCTCTTTGGGATAAAAGTTTATGTGTTAAATTGAATTGAAGTTTGTGTCACATGTGAAGACACAAGCCACTATTAAACTTTGCAACATAGCAAACAAACGTAATTTAAAAATGAAATTTAGCTTCCTGACCTCCTGAAAAGGAAAAAGTTATCTGTTAAAACTGAAGTTTTCTGATTGCAGCACTGATCAGTTCCTGCTTGGTAGTAAACAAGGCTACAGTAGTTATAACTAATGGTATCAAATCAACAGCAAACCATTAGTTAGTCTCTTACTGTTAGGAATGCCATTTAATAAGGATTTAACCTATCCGACCTATGACCTTTAAGCCGTTTGCGCTGATCAAGCTGCTTATGACCGACACGTTCATTCAGCAACTACAATCTCCTTGTGACAGCTGCTCATTTACATCTCATCAATAACCTTATCAATTACAGACATAATTTTTAGAGCACAAACCTTATCTTGACGATACAAGGACAGAAGCAGCAAATGGGGAACAGCGGTACTGAAGTGAGTGGAGGTTTTCCCAACAGAAACATTAAGCCATAACAGCGGGGGAGTGAGGGTGGTACGATGTGCTCGTTCTGCCTGACTGGATTTCAGCTGTCAGGAGACATGAAGCTACCTGCAGCACACACAGGAGCCGACTCCATGCAGTGCCGATCGGAGAGACTGATCCTGGGCATGAAAACCAGATTAACTCATGTATTGATACACTTAAACTTTTACAATTGAGGGATGAAGTGATCATCCAAAAAGAAACTTTGATAGTTTTTAAAAACTAAAATTCGGTGCACAAAATTTTGTTTATTGTGGATTTTCTGTATTTCCAACGAGGTCAAGATTAGGCATACAGGGTTAAGTAATTCCATACACCTTAAGGAATATTTGGTCAAATGTCTCTCAGCAAGTTGCACCTGGAACTCAAGCATTTTTCTTCAACAACTTTTCTTAACTGAATTATTATTTTAAAGTTGGTTGATTTTTTTCTTTGCCATTAAAATTGATTTGAAGCATATTTTCTATTTTCAACAAGACTGAAGTCAGTGTTTAGGAAAGACTATTCAGAAAGTTAATGTATGCTTTCTTCAAAAGCTGTTTTGATGTCTTTTTCGGAAAGTTGTCCTGTTGGAACAGCCAAGTGGGTTCAAGTTTTGGTCATCTACCTGATTTGAGGCAAGAACTTGAAGGTACTTTTTCTTGTTTGTCATTTGACTCAAGCACTGATAGCAAAACATTTACCCAGCATCATGTATCCCCCACTATGCTTGACAGCCGTCACAGTGTTCTATAGTTTGAGAGCTATAGCCAAATAATAACCTGAACTCTATTGGAAATGTATGGACAGCACTTTGAATGAAACCAAACAATTTAAACGAACTCAACCAATTACGATATGATGCAAAGACCGGTGAGAGAAGAAATATGACTGAATCTTAATGGCTACAAAACAAGTGGGTTGTTACTTGACAATTTGCTCTTATTCAAATATTACTGTGGTTGTAGGCATTGCAATTAACCTCTATGTCTAATTTTGACTCAAGAAAACCCTTAATAAAATCAATGTATCTTATTTGTTAAAAAAAAAAAAAACATCTGGAGAAACAACGCTGAAGTTGCTAGAACACCATAAATCCCTGGAAAAAGGACAGCTCAAATCAATTAATAAAACCTCTAAAATAAGATGATTTCTGACCCATAGTTGCATAAAACTGCTGATACTTCACAAGACTGTCACAAGCTAGTGACTGAATTGCAGATTTCTCCTCAAAGGCAGTGGTGTCAAAACTTCTTGTCATGTGGGCTAAAATCACAACGCTGAAAGCACTTCAAGGTACTTAGAATTATATATATATATACACATATATATATATATATATATATATATATATATATATATATATATATATATATATATCTATA
>CAEFZX010008159.1:0-49082 GCA_903066825.1 Alfaro cultratus
TGAAAAAAGCCAGAATGAAAGAACAAAGGGAGTTGGAAAATAAGATCAAAGAATTGGAAAGGGAACATAAACTAGGGAATAAAAACATAATGGGTGAGCTTAAAAAGGCAAAAGATAAATTAGAGGAGATACTAACTGTCAAAGCAGAAGGTTCTCTATGCTTTATAAATCAAAGTTATTATAAAATGGGTAATAGGGCGAGTCGCCTTCTGGCATTTCAACTTAGGAAACCCCAAGTAAATAGGCACGTCTCCAAAATAAAACACCCTTCAACTATGCAGAATAAAACACAACCCAAAGAAATAGCTGAAGCATTTGCAGATTACTATGAAAAACAATATGATGATTCGGACAGAAAAATTCAGGAAGATGAAACATCTTCTTTTCTCAAAAGAATTAATCTCCCAACTTTGTCAGAAGAAGAGTTGCTGGAAATGACCCGACCTATAACCTCACAGGAAATTCTGAATGTTATTAAAACCCTCAAAAACAACAAATCCCCGGGGACAGATGGACTGCCAGGGGAGTTTTACAAAACGTTTAGAGAAGAACTAACGCCAGTGTTATGTAAGGTATTTAACTATGCACTAACGGTGGGGGACCCCCCCAAAACATGGTCTGAAGCCATTATATCGGTAATCTATAAAGAGGGTAAAGACCCAACTGTGTGAAGGCTATAGAGCAGTGAGCCTATTAGGCAATGACTTACAAATACTAACAAGTATAATGGCAAAAAGAATGCAAAAACATATAGCTAAATTGATTAACCCAGATCAAACGGGATTTATTCCGGGCAGGCAGGGAGCAAACAACATTAGAAGAACATTAAATGTAATGTCATATGCAAAATTCAAATCACAAGCCTCCCTCTTGATTAGTTTGGATGCCCAAAAGGCTTTTGATAGGGTAAAACTGAGTTGTCTATACCAGACAATACTAGGATTTGGATTTTCACAGCAATTTGTTGAATGGGTGAAAATAATTTATAAAAATCCTGAATTTGAATTAATGGGTACTGCTCAGAATTTTTTGACCTCAAGAGAGGAGTTAGACAGGGGGACTGTCTGAGTCCTCTACTATTCGCGGTTAATATTGAACCGATGGCAGAAGCAATAAGACAGAATAAACAAATCCAGGGAATAAGAGATGAGGGAGGGGTGGAACCTAAAATATCATTGTTTGCCGACGATCTATTAGTACTTTTAATAGAACCACTCCGGTCAGTAGCAGCTCTACTAGAATGCCCTAAAGAGTACGGGAATATTTCTGGATATACGAGTAATGAAAGTTAATCAGTAGCAATGATGTTATCAGGTGAATGCCCAACACAGTTAAAAGAAAAAGTAAAGTTCAAATGGACAAATACAGGATTTAGATACTTGGGTATAATTATCACACCCCAAATTTCACAATTATTCAAAGCAAATTATGAGAAGGAAATTAAAAAAAGACCTAGAAAGATGGGAGATCCTACCACTGACCCTCAGGGGGAGGGTAGAAACAATCCAATCAGAATGAATGTCTTGCCAAGACTACATTCCCAACGCCTTATTTAAAGAGATGGAAAAAAAAAAATATCAAGGCAAAGTAAAACAGGCAAGAATTAATCTTAAAATACTTGAGTCCTAAAAGAGTAATGGAGGGTTAGGCTTACCTGAATTAAAGAACTATTATTGGGCTGCTCAATTGAGAGCCATAACACTATGGTTAGCAAATGATCAAGAGACAATATGGGTAGATATGGAGCAAAGAGCCTGCCCAAATCTGCCCCTAGATACACTGCCCTTTGCAACAAAGATGGTTCAAAGAATTCTCAAAATTCAAAATTACTGGATTAAGGAAACAATTAATATTTGGTCAAGAATAAAAAATAATTTTAATTTTCCTGACTCTATATAAAAAATTGTAAAACTACCCAAGGTTCCAGATTTTATCCCTGCTACTGTGGATGCAGGGTTTGAGAGATGGGCATCCATCCATCCATCCATCCATCCATCCATCCATCCATCCATCCATCCATCCATCCATCCATCCATCCATCCATCCTCTATACCTACTTTCCTACCATTGCATGTTGACAGGGTTGTTTTTCATTGAGTAAAAGGTAGGACACCGTTTAGACAGAGAACATGGAAACTTCATACAGAAGACTCCAGGTTGGGATTTGAATCTGAACCTCCCTGCTACATGCCACAGTGTATGGTAAAAAAACGTCCAAGACCACCAGTTGAGAGTTAAAAACACACACCCACGCACACACACGAAACAATGCATATTACTCCTTTAACTTCTGGGTTTGTTGACAATAAAAATGATTCAATGTCCTGATCAGCAATATCAAGAGAAATATTCTAGGTTTCCACTATTTTAAATTTATGAGTAAAAATCTTTAGTTCTCTTTCTTCCGTATATTATTATTCTATCATCTGCCATATGTAAGCCACAGTGCCAACAGTGGAAAAGTTAAAATAAGAGTAAACGTCTAGAGGTGGAACCAGAGTCACCTCCCTTTGCACGACAGTCTTGATTTCTGTCAAATTACCAGGAATTCGCTGACTGTGATGCACACTGCATGTGTGTGATACGACAGACTGAAAGCACAGACTGTCCCTCCACTGCCACTGTAATCCCACTAAATGTATGAAAATAGAAGCTCAGCTATTGTTGGAGTCAGCGTGCTGCCTCAGCATATACATCCTCTGACACCATTTGCAAGAGGTGCACCCTGGGATACTTTCTCACTGGGACAAAATCCATTTCGATCCATCTCCCCCTCTGGCACAGCGAGAGGAAGTTTGATTGATTTATCAGGGCTGCATCTCCCCAGCCTCCCTTTAATGAGACAGTAATAGCCCACGGTCGGCCGGCACTCCGGAGACGAATGTGAAGGAGAGGCGAGTAGCAGAGAGCAGAAATGTGGGCAGAATATGTAACCCGTGGTACAGTCAATCCAGCAGATGGGGAGTGAGGGGAAGAAAATGAGCGAGGTGGCCAAAAAGAAGATGGAGTTTGTATGTGAATGTTTCAGAGACACAACACTGACAGAGCCGGCAAGAACAGACATGACAGAAAAAGGACACAGCTGGGGAGAAATAGAGGTGCCGGCTGGAGTTATTACTGATAAATAAAACTGAAAATTCATCACAACCAGGCAAGACACCCAACACTCTCATCCACAGAGTTACACTGCAAAGCCATAAGAATGAGGAAACCCAGAGATGACTTGGAGAAGAAAAGTTGCATGGAGACCTTTCATGTAGATTTGCAGATACTTTTTTGATTCAGAGTATTTAGGTTTTGTTAAGAACAACTTAAATCCCTGTTAACAGTTTGTGTGAAAGTTGCACAAAATACTCTTTCAGCATCATTGCTTTTCTGAAAACAGCTTTGTAATCTGAACACCAATCTGCTTATTTATTTCTTATCCCAGTGATTTTCAATCTTTCACTATCTTAGTAAATCCTAAGGTTGCTAGAACAACCAGGCCAGGTAACATTTAGCAAAGGCAGTGCAATATGATTCCAGTTTTCCATCTTATTTAAATTTAAGCAGAGTTACAGAACACAACATTTCTGGTACATTACTGTTTATTTTTCCTAAAAAAAAAATGTTTTCCGTTCAGGGCTTAAACCTTGGTGCCAGAGGACAGAACAACTTAGATTTCACAAAGGAAGCCGTGATAATAAGAGTTAAATGGGAAAAGCCAAAACCGTGCCAGTAGTTTCTGGGTGCCGTTGTAAATAAAAATAGCACTTTGTAGACTCTTGGCAGCATGGATGTCTTGAGGATGTCTATTAGATCTTGGTATTGTCTGCATAAAATGGTGAGGGCCAAAATAAGCTGAGGATATCCACCACACTGTTGAGATATCTTCTAATCTTAAACAAACCAACTGACAAAGTGAACTTGGCAGCTTTAGCTGCTGCTAACTGCTGGCAGGAGCCTGAAATAGCTTCGGTAAAAGCAGTGGATCCTCAGCTGAGGCAGTGGACAGAAAAGAAGAGCAGATCAGAAGTGGAGAGATGCCTGAGGGAGAGGAGAGATGGGGAAGCAGTAAGACAGACAGAGCAGCAGGTAGAGCAGGCGGCTGCTGATTACCAGCAGCAGTCGGTCACTACAGCCTTTAATTAAAGTCACTCTCCTGGGCTCTTAAGCAACAGCTTGCAATTTCCACAGACAACAGCAGCATGGCAGCGAGCGTGGATGACCTGTAATTGTCTGTGGGTGAGGGGGAGGGGAAGGCAGCCGTGGCAGCCTCTCTGCCAACCTGTGATTTTCATGGGAATTAATGACAGCAGTGTCAACATGTTGTTGTTTTTTTTGACACGGTTTGCCGTGGGGCCGGAGGTGAGGCGCTGACCTTCGTGTTCGTGCTGACCCTCCCTCGCCACTGTCTATCTCCATTTGGAAAATCAGAAATGCTGAGGATCAGGGGACAACACAGACAGCTCCAGGAGCTGAAATCCAGAGAGTAAGCGGGCAAAGTCATCATTTTGTGTCACTGGCTGACATTTATGTGGTTTGAAATCCCTGTTGAAGAAGGCTTTTTGGAAAGAGCTGACATTAGGAGATGAGCTGATCAGAAAGAGCTGCTGTAGGTTTGTCCTGAAGGTCGTCCTTCCACTCACCCGTCTGGAGGCAACCTATCCCAGGTTTTCTTGATTTCATTTACATGTTTTTTTTATATGTTAGAAAATGACAAAAAAAAAAAACAGTCACCAGTTCTCAGCCATCATGTAGGTACAACCAAACTGCTGCAACTGTTTGATGCCATCTTATCAATATGGACCAAAGTCACTGGGAAATGTTCTTGTATTTTGCTAAATTTATACCATGAAGAAATAATGCAGTTCTGAATGTAAACGTAGATCCAAACAGGCAAATGTACATAAGTGGGAAATGAGTATATCACATCATATCTACCAATGCATTGTATTGCCACATTTCTATTTTATGTTATTTTTTTCTTACCTGCTTTAGCTTTCGTGGAACAGATCTTTCTATGGATATCACCAGTCAACAAATAATTTTATTAGAATTAAATTATTTGGATAAGATTAATCAGATCTTTTATATTATGTAGTTCTTCTGCTTTGTCCCTTCACATGGAGCAATACAAATATTAAAATTTCTGAAGTATTCTGCTGAATTTGTTATATGGATTATTAGAGAATTTAATTTAAGCTTTGTAGTCTTGCATTTTTTCTTTGTCTTTCACTTCATGACAGAACGATGTTAAAAAATGACATATATGCATCCTCAAATGTTGTGTTATATGGGTTTAAAACTATTCTTTGTTCTTGCCTGCATCTTTTAGCTATGAGCTACTCCTTATAAGCTTAATTGGAAAATAAACATAAATAAGAAAAGATGGAAATTAAATCATAACCAATATCTAATTGTTTCACATAGCTTTAAGTAAAGGCATCTCAGTCTGTAAAATACACTTTCGTGCAGCACAGTTGCAGAACTGGACAGTTGCGTCATGTTGAAGAGGATCTTACAGCACATTACAGGAGGGACAGGACTGAGTCAGCGAGCTGAGTGCCATCCTGCTGGCTGCTAGCATCCAGGGACCTCATTAGTCCAACTGGACTGCTCTGTGGTCACCGTTGGCTCTTTTCAGGGCATGCAGACAACCACAGGGACCCGTTTCGTACCTGCAGAGGGTTTGGCTCTGAAAGGCCAAAACCCTGAGACTCAAGATTGGCTGGCTGCTTCGCCGAGGGACATCGGGGCGAGAGAGGGACACTTGTTTGGAGTTCAGAAGGTAACAGTGGGTAGATGTTAGCTAGCAGCTGCGTCTCTGATTTCAGAGTTTACTTAGGTCAGGGTTTGTTTACAGAGAAAAGTTTCCACAGAGAAAATCCCCCATCTTCAGGTTTGAGTTGTTAAGCAAATTCCTGGTAACCATCAGTGGAACCAGATACTAGAGGGCCTCACCTTGCAGCATTTAATGCCTTTAATTGCCAAGCATTAATTCTCTCCACATATTTGCATGACTGCATGTTCATTAAAGCTAATATAAATAACAACCTCTGTCTATAACAAAGCTACAGCAGTATTTTAAGACATTAAATAATGTTCTAATCTAAGACCATAAGCAAACATCATTGCTGCCAATTCATTTACAGCAAGCTGAGCTAAAAGATATCTTGCCATTCAATAAATACACTTTAATTCTTGTGCTGTTTGTTAACCTTGAAAATAATGAGATTACTTTAAAAAGAACAAGTTGATGTTCAAGATAAGAGATGAAGATGAGCTATTAATCTTCAGAATCATCCTCAGAAAAAAAAGAATATTTTACATTCTGAGATTATAACTGCGAAATCCGTCACAAGATGAAAGCTTTGATATTCAAGGATGTCAAGCTAATTAGCTACTGCTAATGAGACTAAATTAATTGATGAGAGCTTTAGATCCAATTAATGACCACTGATTTAAAATACACTTGCTTTACATTTTATATGGACTTGAGTCAACCTTTACTTGGGATGATACTAGTGCTACAGTCACTACTAGAGAGGACCATTTGCAATTCTAGCTTCTTCAGTTGTTAGTTATCAGTTCAAGTATATAAATAATAGAAAAGGTTTGGGTGTATTCTCAACCAGGTAGAACCACTAAATCATTCAAACTATTGTGATCTGCCTTGCATATGATTGACATGAACATATATGTTTCTATGATAAAATATGCTCCAGCATCCCCCTATTTTACATTTAACACGGTTTTGTGGCCTATTTGATCCCTAACTAGTCAGGCTGCTTCAAATCTTTTTGTAGATTTCCAAAAATTCCAGTGCATGACTGTCGCAACTCTCACATGCCATGTAAACTATATGAGCCATAGATACATTGGAATAATTACCTACTGTGTATTTAATCCAATGTAACATCATTCATCTTGCACTTATGAAAATACAATCACCTCTGGATGCTTGAAACTGCAAGCCAAACCAACAACTTGAGATCTGCTAAAACAGGACAGAATGTGATTGGTCACAACATTGGAGCTTCAGTACCCAATGGAGCTCCTGACCCAACAATCAGTTCTCCCCTTCGCTTTCCAACGCAACTCAACATGACCAGACAGACATGTAGCACCTGGTGGAGCTGCATGTCTGCTGAGTTTATAAAAAGTACAACGCTCATAAAAACTCTTGTAAATGGTCACTGTTGCCGTTTCTTCAGCAAAAAAGTATCTATCACTGTTCCCAGAAGTCACTAGATGACATCGTTGCCTACTTTGCATATTTGGTCATGTGCAATCCAGACAGTAGAAAAAAGGAATATAAATGTTGGCAAGACAAAAAGCTATTGAAAGCACTTAAATTATGTTCAGAACTACAAATCAAGTTTATGAAAAATTTAATGTTTGACAGTGTCAACAAACTGTAAAAGATCCTAAAGAAAATAACTTTTCTGACAGCAGACTGTCAAAACACCATGTGGTATTTAAGACTCTTGAATCTATTCTTAACATGTCACAGTCTGGCTGCACTGAACCCTCCCTTTCTGTTTTCGATGGCTCGCTGTATTTTTTTATTTGGCGGTTCTCCTCAGCCAGAACTCAAATCTCTTGTTTTGCTAATGACTCCTCAGTCTCTGTTCCCTACTCTGCTGTCTTTGACGAGGTTGAGCCTGTGACCACAAGTGACTGCTGGTCATTTGAAACCTGTACGGTTTCCAAATGATGCCGTCTTTTGTCAACTGCTCAAAGAGGTTTTACCCACAATTGGACCTCTGGTTCTTGAAGTGCTAAATTGAAGTTTGTTGACAGGTGTGGTCCCCAGGGATTTTAAACATGCAGTGGCACAAAATTTATTAAAAACCAACCCTTAATCCTACAGTTCTTGCTAACAACTGGACTTTTTCACCAACATCAACACCAACATGCCATATAGCTAACAAGCTCTGGAAAAAATAAGCTGTGAACTCCAAGTTACAAGTTACAATAGGTTTTATTGAGACCAAAAAGAATAACAGATTTCTTGAGTACTTGAAATTGCTTTATGTGCCAGAAGACTGTTTTGATTTTTGAATTAGTCATCTTTGTGGGTTTATTACAGCTTTATTTTTCTTAATACCTAGTTCTACATTCTGTGTTCTGATCTGCAAATAGTCTTACTTCATTGAGGCAGATCTATTTTCACCTGATGATGTAAATGTGGATAGTGCCTAGTCCACATCGCTTGGCTCTGTTTCCTGAACTATTTCCAGGGTAATATTCAAGCTATTTTTGACTGTTTAAATTTATCAGTGTTCAGCATTTGAGAGTAGAGGTAAACATCCGGTATCCTTCTTGTAAGGAACACAGAACATGACTAAGCATAAATAATTCAGCACTGTCACTGCATTTATCAATTTTATTTATTCACAAAGTTAGAAAAAAACATACTGACTTATATTCTGATTTCTGTGACGGATTGGAGGATAAACACTCAGAAAAATACATTCAGTTCTTCAAGAGAGATTTGCAAAACAAAGGCTTCCTTGTGGGTATTTGTGTCATGCTTAACATGTTTAATCACTAGTTTCCATAATAACTGCTGAGGGTCTGATGATTGATTTTGTCGGTAAATCAGCTCTAACAGATCAGCTTTAATCAGTCTGCACAACAATAAATCCAGATCCCCTCCCACTGACCCACCAATGGTCGCCCACTGGCAACACTTAACATTGCTAATGTTGGATGATAACGTGCAATGTAATTAAGAGAAATCACTCAAGTGTGTGTGGTGAGCTGTATTTCTACTTTGTTCAAGGATTTTCGATGTTTATACACTCATTATATTCACATTCTATTTTTGACAGCAGATTTTTTTCTGTTTTAAAAATATAATTTTTGCAGTTAGTGTACTGCTATTTTGTTTTCCTGAAAAAATACATGAACCTTAATCAATTGACATATTTATAGTAGCTTGTGACAACATTTTATACCAACTGCTTAAGTAAAAAGTTTTATTTTATTCTGTGTCCACAGGAAAAAAATTAATAATTAAAAACTTGTTAATCCCTTCATTTCCAGGATATGCAGTGAAATGCAGTTAATGGGAAAATAAGCTGAAAAATGTAGGAAAGTAAAATCAAAGTTTCAGGAACCTAACTTGCTCATTCAGTGTAACTAACCTGCAAGTCTTTTGAAATTATTCCTAATTTCAGAGTCCACTCTGACAAAACAGTACACATGATCAGTAGCAACAAAATAAAACCAACCTCTCCAAACGGGATGCTATGCATTGTGACAAAACATCTATTTTGATGAATGTTGTATGTGTCAAGTGCATTGTTCCAGAGGTCTTGTAGTTCAATCAAATTTAATGTTGCAAACCTAAGCCAAATGGCTTTGAGGACAGTCATTTTGCTTGAACTCTAAAATAGTTTATGTTTTTTGTTTTTTTTTTTTTGCTTTTTTTCTGTGTTTCTTCCTTAGGAGATAGTGCTGATCTATAAGCCTGGAAACATTGGAAACAGAAACAGCAGTGGGTGGTGACACCAAGTCTTGCTGCTGGTCTTTGACAGTCTGTTGGGGTTTTTTGACCACCTGCTTATTCAAGAATCTGGGGACAGACAGTGATAACTTTCTCCTTCTGCAATGTTGAGGTGATGTACCCACTGTTCCAATGCTATACTGTCCAATGGTATCATCATACTGCAATTACTGTGCAGAGATTCTGGGAAACAAATATAAATGCATTGCAGCTGCTTTGCACATTACAAAAGAGAGTCGTTGGGATAATTCCTAATGTAAGAGCACACAAATTCATTATTTTTAAAATTAAGCCTGTATGGATCTTATCAGATTTGAAATTGGTCAAATAATGTAAAGAGCAAGACAGAATCACTTACCAGAAAATAAAAAAAAAAAAAGGGTGTGAAAGGAAGCTGGGTTATGAGTTCATAGGAAACCTGAATTTTAGAAAACATAAATAATATACAGCAATGAGCAGCATGTGTATAGCAGTCTGGAGCATGAATTTGTGGAACAGTATGGGTGAGGATTTGAAATGCTGTATGAATATAAATCAGTTTTAAAAAATTCTATAGAAAAAGCCCTATTGCAAAAGTACATGGATGTCACAGAGTTTTAAGCTCACAGTGGGGATCTGGTGCTGTTGGGGGAAGTTGTAACAGTGCTGTACACTGAACATGATTGTGTGTGTGGGATGTGTTGTGTGTATATTAAATTGATTATGTAGAGTAGAAAAAGTGTTTTCTTTTGGTTGTGTTAAAGATGAATGTGGTCGTATGGACATCCTACAGGAGACAGCTCGTATAGTGCACCTAGTGCAGACTGCTTAAAAAAAATATTGTACAAATTCAATGTACATATGTCTATAACATGGGGCATATTTGGATTCTGCATTCTAGATTGCAGCATGTATATTGTCAAGCCAAATGGGATTTAATAAGCATTAACTTCTTCCTATTCTTTTTTCAACTTACTATGAAAATATTTTGTATTTTATTTTTAATTTTTATTTTTATTGTATTCTCATTTTTTTTCTGAGATTTGTTTATTTTCATTTTCAAAATAAATAAACATTTAATTTGATTTCATCTTTAAGTTTGCAAACTGTATCCCCATGTACCTCGAGAAACATTCATGTCCTTTGTATTATTTTTGTTGTTGTTTTTTGTTTGTGTAACAAAAAGATCTCTGCTCTTTTATTTTCTTTATCTTTTTGATTTATTCATGTGTCTAATATGCTATGAAATGTTAGCATCAGCAGTTCAACTGCTTAACACAACTAACTGCACGTAATCGAGATCGACTGCATCCATTGTGCCTGAGACAACACCCAAGTTACAAATTTGTGGTCTTTGAAAAATAATTTCCTTTTGGGAGATGAATATTTTTAACATTACTCCAGGATTTGGAAATGAATTTGGATAAAGTCATTGTAATATTAGTTTTGTTTAACTATTTATTCTGAATGAATTCATGGGCAACCAAATAAATGCCACTGTGACATTCCTTTACTTAAAAAGCATATTAGACACACTTTACTTAAAACCTAGCTGTGTCGATCTCATGACAAAATAGAAAAACAAATAAATGAGGTGTTATACCTTTATCCAAATAGTCCTAATAATGTGCAAATTTAGACTTTGTTTTGCGTGTGGTTTTTCTGTGCCCTCTCAAATGTTTTTATCAGCTCTGCTGTAGGTTAAAAATGTCAGAAATGTTTTCTTTCTTGTTCGTTTTTCCTGAGTCTGTTCCTCATTTTCAACCTGTGGGTGTTTGTGTTGCATCTACATTCCAATCTGAGCGCATGACCTCAGTGTCGTTCCGTCCCTGACGAAGCAATCAGGTAAAAATGAGACTGAAATGGCAGATTACTTCAGATGGAGCAGCGAGACGGTAACGCAGGCGGACTGCAGGCAAATTGCCTCTTTCGGCACTTAAATAAAGGCGGGAGGTCAAAAAAGGCTGAACGAGAGGCATTACACAGACAGAGCACCCCGTCCGCAAGCATCTCCCTATCCGCTCCCTCATTCTGCTTCTCAGTCCAATTCAATTAATCTTTATTGACAAGATGTTTTGCTCAAAAACTGAGCTCGGTGCTTCAGTTCACAGCTTAAACTGGGTCCCAGGGGTTTTGCAATGTAAAACATAAAACACAGAAGCTACGATTCAGTCACATATTTAAAAAAGAAAAAATCCTAATGTAATTTTATTTTAGTTATAAGACAATATGTTTAAAAGTGAGGAAAACAGTCTGTTTATTGTGTGAGGTGATTAGGGATTGGATGAGGTGGGTGTGAGTCAGATTAAAAACCGAGACAGGTGTGCAGGTGGGTGGGAAAAATGTTCGAAGAGATGAGGTAGGAGGTAAGAAGTGAATAATAAACACTTCTAGAGTATTACCATGAAAATATTCTAAGAAAGTTGTAACATACATTAACAGTTTATATTTTGTTTATTTTTTCTAACAATGGTTTGGACCGCTTTTAACCTTCAGAGTTCTTTTAATTCTTTTTGGCATGTATTCAGCTATTTGTCAGAAACAGTCTTCAAGAGATTTTGTGCAATATTTACCTGACAGAATAACAGTTGTTGCAGATGGTTACCCATGTGAATCTCCTGTTCCAGCACATCCCAAAAGTTATTTCATGGATTGAAATCTGGTGACAGTGGAAATCATTGGAGTAATCCAATTCCCTTTCCCAGCTGTTTAGGAACCACAGTAGGTGTGGTTTTCTGCTGCTGTAGCTAATCTTCATTGTTTGAGATGTGCATTCTGAGACTTTATTAATCATAACTAGATTTTATACAAGTGGCTTTTGAGATACTGTTAAATCTCACAAACCAATGTGACTATTCCACTCTGTCCTCGGTGCCAAACAAGGCATTTAATTTCCCACAACCAGTGAATTATTTTTATTCCACCAAGAACAATTACATGAATCAAACCCAATGTCAAAATTTGATAGCGAAAACTTTCAGCATGTTTTCACTGACATTTTGATGACTTATTTTTTTGTGTTCAGCTCCAACTCTGAGGTTGGAAACCTCATTGGGATCGACTTAGTCTTTGGCTCCCTTCACAGATTCTCTACAGGATTCCAGTTGGGACGCTGACTTTGCAACTCCAAAGCAATATTATAACAGAACAAACATGTTGGTAAGATTAAAATGTGACTTTTAACCAAGGTTGAAATTTACAACCAATGTTTATCCCAAAGTTATATGCATATTTTTATAATATACTTTGGGTAGGATGAGATTTGGTTTGTTTTTAATGATTTTGAGTTTTCGCTTTACAGCTAGTGCCTTATTCTGTCTGTAGAAAAATATGGTACAATAAAACCACTGAATGAAAGCTTGAAGCAACTCTAGTGTGGGGAGTACATGTATTGCTTTTTGAAAGACTGCATTTGTGGAGAAGCCTTAGGGGTCATTAGTAACTCTGGCCATCCTTTAGCTTGCCTTGTTTCCTTGCACAACAAGATTATATTAGAGTATTTGTAAATAAAGTCATTTCTCTCCTGTGTCTTTCTCTGCACTGTTGAGAGCCTTTGATATTTTTCAGCCTGACTTCAGAGGTATTAACTGGAGGGTTTCTCCTTGAGATGAATCTGCAAACACACCATACATGTCATCACCCCCTCCTGCACCACAGGGTTGATGTGCCACCCTCCACCCCTTCAGCTACACCATCAGCATTTTAACACCACCAGCAGGGACCCCGGTAGGCAGGGCCCCGCCACCATCAGTGTACATGTCGTTTGTCCCCTGGCTGCTCGGCAGTGCTCACAGTCTAAGTCGTCTTCTGACATCTATTACAGTTAAGGATCATCTTGGCATGTGTTCTTTCTGCTCCAAACCCCCTACAGCCTCCTGCCCCCCATCCCCACTCACACACATACTTTAACACCTCTCATGGGCCAAAGGAGCTAATGACTGAGATGGCTGGGCTTTAGAAAAGGAAAAGGGAAGGTGACAGGAGATGATTCATTGGTGCTGCTCACGGCCAGTGATGACTGACGGCTGATTTATGATTCAGCACCGAGCTGCGAGAGCTTAGAATCATTTCCCCCCATTTCTTATTTTAATTCCTTTCCGCAGGTGACGGCGGGAGGGATGGGAGCCAATTATCTTAAGTGTCTTTCTGCTCTCTGTCAGATGCTGACAGTCGGGGCTGAAACTCTACAGTCTGCCTGCGAACAGGTGACTGCCGCCTTCTACATCCTCCATTACAATCAACACTGTGGGTTCTATTTTTTTTTTTTCATTTCTTACAGCAGCCACATGCTCACATTAGAAATATCTTAATGGGAATCCACCCGCTCCAGTTTGACCCAGACATATGCTGTTATCTTTGCTTCTTTGCATAAAAGGAATTCATCTTCCTAAGTTAGAGCTACATCCATCCCAACAGTTGCACAGTGAGTCAGAGCGAACATTCAAAGCCGTAAGAAATAGAAACATACCACTGTGATTTCCTGTAATGAAGAGCTTAGAAGTTCTGCTACATAATAAAGTTTTTTCTTTACTTGCACAGATGCAGATTTTAAACACAAAATCATCCATCTGTTGTCTCATAACAGAATGTGTAACAAGTACTTTGGCTCAGATTTTACCAAGTTTTTTTTTTTTTTTGCAGCAAACAAATAAAAACCTTCACTGTAAAAAGTCTAATAACTATTCTTCTAGCTTTTTGTTTCCTACAACATGATTACCATGACTGAAGAAAAAGTAATAAAACAAGATCAGCATGAACAACTACAACCCATAAAGTTATAGGAAATCATATGTAATGATTAGATTTTTTGGTACCATGAAGAAATTCACAAATTCAGCTTTGATCAAGAAAAAAGATTCTATATAAATATTCAACTGAACAGCTCAGACATTTTATAAACCATTTATTTCTCCCTCTGACAAAAATATCTCTGCCCAGACAGGAAGCCAAAAATTCCCACAAATGTTGAAATAATCGGGCAGATCTGTCATGGTCCTTGGTATGCAGAGATGTGGGAGACCGAAAAGCAGGAATAGTTGACAGGAAATAACGAGGAACCAAAGAACCTTTACCAAGAAAAATCTAAAGGAGCTGCTGAAGCCACCAGAAACGAAGATACTCTTGAGTTTCCGAACCCTGTACAGGACAAAGTCACACAAAGCTGTTTTAGAAATTTCCATCCATTGTACAGAAGTAGGTATGAAATAGACACAATTCCATCCATCCAACCATCCATCCATCCAACCATCCATCCATCCATCCATCCATCCATCTATAAAACCTATCTTTGCAGGGTTATGAGGGAGATGGTGCCTATTTCCAGTGGTCATTGGTCGAGCGGTGGGGTAATTCCTGGACAGGTGACCAATCCATCACAATGTAACACAGAGACACAAAAGGACAAACAGCCATTCATACACACGCACACTCTTAACAACAATTTTGATATTTTGAAGCCTGAATATCTGGAGAGAACACAGGGGTAACATGCAAACTCCATACAGAAAGACCCCAGGATGGAATTTGTACCCACGACCTTCTGCAAGGTGACAGTGCTATCAACTATGCAGCTAAAATACACCCAATTGTATTTTAAAATACCGTGATGTTATTTTTTGTGAACTGACAAAGCAGGTATATCTCCTTGCAAAAGTGTAAATAGTGCCTTCGCTTTGCTATGTTGTACAACTGCAAACCTCACTGTATGTTATTGAAACTTAACCAACACAAATTGCACAAATATGAAAGGGGAGAAAATGGACAGATTGCTTTCTTTTTATAGAAATCAGAAAAATTACCTGATGGATTTTAATTTGGTGCTCTAATTCTTCCACATGACCTTACATTGTCTCCCAAAAATTGTTTTCTTTCTTCGTTATTGTAAATCTAAAATGTAGTAGCTTTAACGATTTGATTAGTTTTATTACATGGAAGGAATTATATCCAGTGGAATCTCCAACCTTCAGCAATGGCCAGCCTGTCACTGGCTCCACAATCCAATATACTCCAATCAATTCAGCTTCCTCTGCAATCCAAAGTGACAGTAAGACAAATCGGACTTCACATGTGAAATAATTGAAACGGACTCCTATTTGAGTTTGTGATGGACGCTCAGAGATCAGCGGCTTCTGCATCAGCCTAATGCAGCGGTTCTGTCCATGTCAGAGATGGATAGTGGTGTCAGACTTATAGATAAGTTTCTGTTTCGAGAGGATTGAGCACTGTAGTCACGTCACAGAGGCCCAACACTCACAGGGGCAGAGAGGGAACAAGGCGCTCATATTCTGTCAAGTGAATTGTAATTGCTGTTCGCCAGGGGACGCATAATTGAAAAATTGGAAGAGAGCAAAAAGTCAGCAATGTCTGTGTTGTAAACAAAGATTGGACCGAATCCTCTGTGGTCGTAGGCGTCCGTAAAATAAAATAAAAAAATTAAAAAAACACAAAAAAGGCTTAGCTCTTCTTTCTGTTGAAATCCACTCGCTGGAAAAAAATAAATAAATAAAAGGTCTTTGGGTAGCAGGGGATTAGAGCCGCCGCGTTCAGTGCCAAGCAGAGCTACATTCCAGAGCAGAAGTGGTGCTTGAAAAGAAAAAGGTTTGTGGGGGAAATAAGGGAGGTGAATTTGGATTGATGTGAATCACACACAGGCCTGGAGCTCTTCCAGCTGGGTATAAATCGCCTACCTGTGTCAGAGGGAAGTGTGAGAGGAACAGCCAGCAACAACAACAACAACCAGCTGCACCACCGCCACTGCCTGCCGCCCACGTCCGCCTGGCCGGCAGGCATGTTGCAGTGAGGATTAGATGGTATAATCAAAGGCATTCCACCTTCAGACTGGCAGGACCTAAGGGTCTCCCTCTTCCTTGCTGCATACTGCTGCTGCTCTGCAAACCTTCACGGGAAGCCAAACTGTGAGTCAAGCTGGACGCTGGGGGTTAAAAAAAAACCCCATACAAACGGACGGTTTACCGCAGCAGAGCTAAAACCCACACACAGCTCAGGGAGCTCTAAGCACAGGTCAGAGGTCAAGGAAACTCAGCGGCACCTTTCTGCATGTACACTAATCCCACTGAGGGTGGAGAGTTTTGGGTAGTGGGCGTCTTAACGCGCGGGCTGAGAGGTTAAAGCGTGTTTCCACCCTTCTGCTGCATCTCCGGCATCAGGGGCATCAAAATGTTACGACTGAGTTAAAAGCCAAGTAACATGCTGGTGTCAACACATGAAGAGGAATGGATGGATGTGGTTTTACAAACGGAAAGATAGCCTTTGTTTGCTAATTCTAGTCAAAAATCTTCAGAATGACAATTTGCTGCATCTTTCAGTATGGAAAGTATGATAGTGTCTTTTAAATGGCTATTTTCTAAGGAAAATATATTTTTAAGAGGAACATGTCAAGTGGATATGTGATAAAGATAAAAAAAAAAAATGATGTATGCAATTTTGCTTTTTCAATCTCATTCCTTATTGATCCTTTTGTCATTGCTTCTTCCCTGATTTCTTCCATTATCATTGATTCAGTTCAGTCCTATGACCACATACTGAGAGTGCATCTGTTTCCCTGGCAACACTCTTCCTGTCTGTTTTTCTCACCCCAGGGGGGCACTTTATTCCAATTTTTTATTGTTGTTTAATATGTACTTCCATCTTTAATATGTACTTATGTTATCCTCCAAATGTTACCTCATCCCCTGCAACAACTTGCAGTTGTTTTTGCTCACAATTTTCTTGCACAGTTTATAAACATATTTCTCAATATTGGACATATGAACGAGCAATAATATTGTGACTTATATACCTAACCAACATTTGTCGTATATGACGGGCTTGAGGACGAGTCACAGTACAGACAGAAATTCTGTAGGGTTGTCAAAGTCATATTTAATGAAGCAAAGAAGAACACTTCCAGATAACAAACAGACAACATCATGGAGGATAATCTCAGAAGGCAATAGAAGGAACCAGTAAAGAAGAATGAGGATAGGGAGCTATATACATTAAAGCAAAGCAGGAAATGACAATGAGACCTGAAGGACTAATCACAGAAGAGCAAGATGATTGAGAACAGCCATGCTGAGATGCAAGCTCAAAAGCAAAGTATGGACCTTACGGGAAGAAACTTGAAACTTAGAAAAAGGAAAATTAAACTAAGAAACCTCAATCTAAATGTACAACTGACAAGGACAAAACTAAAATGGCAAGCTCAAAGGTGCAGAAATAAAGGAATGATCCAAAACAGAAAAAAAAAAAAAAAAAATCTCCAAAGGTCCATGACAAAATTGCATAAGAAATAAAATAAAATAGATATCTGTCATATTTTGACAGAATGCCCATTTCCTGTCTGGTAAAGGGCTCTAGTGCCAAAAATAATAACCTAGGCAGTACATTTGGACATATGCAATTTTTTTGCAACACGTGTACAAAACACATAATTGCCAATGTGTTAAATGTAACATTATAAAATGTTCATTGCAGCTCATAAAAACTAAAAGAATATCTGAAACATTGTATTTTCATCTCCAAACTACTCCTACAAAACCACCTAAAAAGTTGAACTATTATATTTTTTTGTTTTTCTATGTCTGGGGATTTCAGGGTTAAAGATGCATTGTCAAGCGAGTGATGAAACCCACAGAGATAACAAAACATAAACAACATTGCGTAACCCAAACAGATGACAAAAGGCATCTATTTTCACCCACACATCAATAGCTTAATGCAGGGGTGTCCAAAGTCAGTCCTTATGGGCTGGTATTCTGCATGTTTCAATTTGTTCCCTGGTACAACACACCTAGATAAAAAGATGACTCGTTAGCCGGCCTCTGCAGAACATTGACATGCTGAGGAGGTAGCTACTAGCGCCAGAGAGAGAACTAAAACAAGCTGGATACCAGCCTTTGAGGACTGACTCTGGATACTCCACCTTAATTGTTCGATCTTAACATTCTGTTTACTCCCCTTGTCTTACGGGTCAAAAAATGACTCACCCTACCAAAACCCTAAAATAAAGCAAATTAATTAAATTTTAAATCCAAAATCTATTTTGCATGATGAAACAATCTGTTATCAATTCAATTCAGTTTAATAATTTTTTTTTTATTATGTATTTCTTTGTTACACTATACAAAAAGACAATCAATAGTATTGCACCCTTTTTTACCACAAAATATTTTGGAGCAGTTTTCTTTTGCATAGTAAAGGTTTATTAATGCAATTATAAATGTGAAGTTACAACTTCTGAATTAATTATACTGAAAAGGAAAAAAGTCAGCAATTTGGAACTTTTTTGTCAACAGCTCATTCTTTAATATTTTTTAGGAAGTGAATTATAAGAATACCTCTTGTAAGACAACAAAAAAATGCTTCTTGATTTTCTGAACAATTTCCAACATCAACTTTTACGTTGATGTTGAACAATTTCAACATCTTATGTTGAGTAACATAAGATGTTGAACATCCTGCAAAATTTTATGAGATGTTCAACATAAGATGAAGAACATCTTCTGCTAAGGATAAAGTTTTGAACATAAGACAGAGAACATATTCACGAGATGATGTTCATCTTGTGAAGATGTTCTTATGCTGAGCACCCGCAACAAAAGATGAAGAACATCCTATGCTTAACACCCCACATTGAACATAAGGTGTTCAACACAAGATGTTGAACATCCCACGTTGAAAACAAAATGTTCAACACAAGATCTTTAAGAAAATCTTCATAGCATGAATATGTTCTTCACCATATGAAGACGCTCCTACGTTGAACATCTTCAGCACAAGAATTTGTTCAACATAAGACGTTTGACATCTTGCATTTAGATGTAAATGCAAGATGTAGGATAGTAAAGATCCCATGTAGGATAGTTTGTGCGAATGTACAACATAGGACTTGCTGAGCAGTGAAGCGTCTACTTATGACTTCAGCAAAGAACCAATAAGCGGTACTCAGATTCACCATACTTTCATATCCTCTATACCTGATCTATTTTTATTATGTCTGATTGTTTTCTGTTGTGTTTGGGAGCTTGATGTGGCAGGTGCAGGTAAAATGAAAGTTCAATTCATACACCAATCCAGTTTCATTGATATGTGTGTATGCATGTGTGTGTAAGTGGAAAGGGGTGCTGATGTGTGTGCGTGTGCGTGTGTGTGTATTAGAGAGAGTTTGTGTGTGGCCTTTGAACTCTTTTTCTGGTATTTAAATGGTTTTACAATTCCCAGGTCCAAAACGACCCATAAGACAATCCTTGTACTCTAGTGGTGTACAGCCCACATGGAGATATAAAACCAAAGTATGGCTTTTTCTAATGATGGAGTCAACTTAGGAAAAGTCATAAAATTTCAAGTCAGATAAAGATCATTTAGGGTATTTTTCCCACAGCTAAACATGGTAATGGGCCACTTTTGACCCACAAGACAACACAATGTTTAATAAAAAAACAAGAAGAAACTAACATAAATGCTATTCAACAGCATATGTTGTGTTTTACATGTTTTCTTCAGCGACAAGCTTTTTAAAGCAGACCAAAAGAATTATCGCTGCGCTTAATTTGAACTGGTCATTTTTTTCTTAAAACTTTGTTAATCAATCAACAGAGGTAGGTTCCAGTGAGAACATGTGCAGATTCACAGCTGTGATTTGCTGTAGCTGAAGAACAGAATAAGCATTTAAATGCAGCCTTGCAGCTCAGAGTTCAGATTTTATTTAAATTACAGTCATATCTAATGGTAATTAATGCTAATGTATAATTTACTGGAACAAACAGCTCTGACAGAAGCTGTAATTAAACACTGCAGGCTTCTCATTTTTTGCGAGTCTAGCAGGTGAATCTAGTTGGTTCAATAAGTCTATTTTTGTTGCTTTGTTCTTTCTGCAGCATCAGGACCGACTCTCTGATGCTCAGAGGTGAACACCACCAAGAGTAGCAGTAATGAGGTCACAGTTCAAAGGTCCCAGCTGACATGAGAAGGAACAAACTCTTCTCTGCCCGAAGACTTCAGGATGAAAGCTGAAACTGAGCCAAACAATCTGTTCAGGTCAAAGAATGCTGATCAGAAGTTTGTTGGCTGAAAGGCCTGTTGGTCATATAAGTGTGAGTGGAAGCATGAGAAGAACACTTTTGGGGCAGTGATGGATATTTTTCTCTCTATCCAAATGATACCTGCAGGAAGCCTCAGGGAAGATCATATTTTGACAGAAGGAAGTTGTCTTTGTTTTCATAAACAGCATTTTGTCAAGATTTGACAGAAATAAAAATAAAAAGATGGAGGATAATAATCAGGAGGGGTAGGTGGGGTGACCTAATCTGATGTGCTTTAGTAGATTTTTTTTCTGAGCAGAGTCACTGTCCAAACCTCATGGTAGAAAACGTTTTGCATTTCAAACATAATCACATGAATGTTTATTTTTTTCCTCTTCAAATTATTAAACAGATCACTGTAGCAAAACTTACAATAAAGATGTATGGGACCTTTTATTAGCAATGGACGGTATATCAGATTACAGTTCAAGTAAAGGTTTAGTTTACACTTTAGCTGTAAGCATAACAGCAGCAGCTGAAATTTGTTATATGTATGACATTCCTATCTACAATGTTTAAAGTACAGAGTAAAATATGCAAATGTTAAAGCTACTAAATGGATGCAAATCTGCAGCATGCCAGTACATTGTCCTACGTGTTTCCAAAAGGTCCAAAAGGCAGACGTGAGATACTCCCATGTCTGCCAAACTGGAAAGCGTAGCTCAAAGGTTTTAACAAACACTGGTATATAGACTAAAAGTCCTTGTGTACTGATTGTTGAGGAAGGCAATGTTGTAGTGACTGTGAGTTTGCAATATGCCAGAGGTTATAGACTGGAAGAGTTTGCCTGTGGTTTAGGTGTTCCAATGCTCTTTGGATACAACATCATCAGCGCTCAGGATATAGTCAGGAAGTTGAATAACCTCAGTGAGGATTTCTGTTCCTGTGCCCTCTGCAGGGGGCACCTCTTTCCTTGCAGCTCCACCACTCCTTCAGTCGCTCACTCGCTTCTGAGATGAAACTGTGAGGGAGAGGTGGCGGGGGGAAAGCCATGCTTATTTCCTTGAAGAGCTGAGAGGAGGCTCAGCATCACTTGTGATGAGCAGGAAGGGGCTGCTGATTGCACAGGAACAGAGGTCTTTAATTTGAAGGCCTCAGTGCTGTTCAGGCCTTCAGACTCATGGGGAGTTAATCAGTACTTTGGCTATAGATAGAAAGACAGAGACACACAGAAGCTGAAGTGAGGAGAAAGAAGAGGGAGGGAATGATACCGCAGACAAAGATAGATCTCTTGACATGTGGCTCCACCAGCTGCTGTTTCCTACATGATGTTTAAGAGAACCTGTTATGTGACTCCTATTTCTGTTATTTTGGACCGCTCCCTGGACCTCTCTCGGCAGCTTCAGTTGGTTTAATTTTTCTGACAGACTGAAAAGATTAAAATTGTTTTCATCATCAGGAGCCGTCTCCAGTTATCATTCCGCTCCATGACATGTTCATGCCGTGATACTCCTGTTAATGTTTGGCAGTTGTCACATTCTTTGCCGAGAAGTGTTAGCTTGTGTTAATTAGAAGATAAAAAAAAAGAGGAAGTAGAAGAATGACACATTTCTGAAATTGACAAATGGCGGTAACAGAGAAACTTGTCACTGAATCCTGAGACGTTTTAAAAAGATGGTGTTAGGGATCTCCAGGTTCAGTTTTTCCCTTTGCCAACTCACACACAGCACACCAAAGCTTTTTAGTGACGAGACTCTAGGCTTCACTTATCAGTGTTTCAATACATCTTTAATATTATTTTAATTAAAATATTGTTTGACACTTACAGGTAATAATGTCGTTCACAGACCACAGTCTTGGCTTTACTAACAACCAGGCTCTATAGGATTCCAATGGATGGTATTCATCCACTAGCTCTCATCCATGATTGATTCATAGAGGCACCTGTTACACATATATTCAGACTTGAACTATTTTTTTAGATCACAATAGTACTCATATAGTTCTATTATGGATAAATGTATATATTCATTTGTTTTTATATTTGAAATGAATGATTATATGTGAGAGAATTGTGAATAATCTTGATTTAAAATTGAAATACTGGATCAGGTTGTGGGCCTCCGTCAGGCTTGGCATTTCCTAAACAGCTTCCTTAGGGGGCCACCTGAAGAAATGCCCATGTCTCTTTAACTGTCTTGTTTTGATTCAGACGAGCTGCACAAACTGCACTGCTAATGCAACGTCTAGAATTGAGGATAAATGCTAAAGTATCTGTCAAGATCCTCTTCATCAATAGCAAGAATCACACTGCTTTTTAAAGAGTACAGAGAGATCTGTGTTGACTTTGGTATAATCTGTATTATCATCTATTTTATGTAAATAACTGGAAGCAGGCACTTCAGGTGTCATTTAATGTGAGCAGGGGGCAAAAAGTTAATATGTAGTGTGATTAAATTAACTCACTTTAAAGCATGGCACCTAAATTACTTGCAGCCTCTTACAAACATATATTTGGACACCGACTAAGTAAACTTGAACAATTGCCATACTGAAAAGCATGATTAAACCGAATCTATGATCAAACAATTCTGCTGTAAATGGTGAAGAGAACTCTTAAATGAGCATATATGTCCCAGCAGGGAGTAAATAAGCATTACAAATATTCTTATCTGAAAGCAGCATCACTTCAAAACAGAATTGAAAAGAAGCTGATGTTTTGGTGAGCTTTTGTTAAGGTTGGAATATGTTCTGGAAAATGTAAGTTCTATTCTCTAGAAGTTTGCTTCAAAATGCTATCAATTGAAGATTTGATTTATTTAAGGTTTGAACATTGTGGGAACCTGTGGAATAGAAGCAAAACAGGGTTTTAACATCAAAATAATTAAAGTATTTGTAAAAAAAGATTCAAACCTCAGACTGAGCTTCTGAATAATGTGTGGGTCTCTGCAGTGATGTCTTGCTAAAATAATAACACTTCTTGGACATGTTCATGTTTTGTGATGCTTCTGCCAAAAACTGTAATGCATTGCATTGCTTTCTATTTTTGTTCAAGGACAATTATAAGTGTTTGTATGAATCCTCCTTCGCTCTGATTTGAAATTATATTCTGTGCAATCAAGACTTTCATGTTTTTTGTTTTTTTTTAGGAAGTTCCAGACTGTTGTTAAAAGCTTTGCTCAATAACAGCTTTGTATGCATTGACTCTTGAGGAATATTTCTCTTGGCACATTTGGCAATCAGTTGCTCTAAAGCAAAATTAACACCAAACCAGGAAATAAAAACATATTGTCATTGCATTTCACCAAACCCATGATGTTATTTTATGTTGTGTTATTCTGATTTTAGACTCTTTTCCAGAAGGCAACCAAAGTGTAATTTCTGTCTTGGTTTGGTTTAATGAGATCTCTTGTTTTGTCAAAACAGATTGGGGTAAAACTTCGCCCTCTAGTGGTTGCAGTTGCCCGACAGATTGCATGAAGTAAAGAAAAAAGCACAAACACCTTTTAGCCCACAGCTCTGTGCAGCTCTTGGCTTGATGTTTACCAGAATTCAGTGCTCAAAATGTAGCAAGAAGTACACAAGCTGAGTTACCGTGCTCTGGCTGTAGTACTTCTAACAATCCAGCATTGTGACAGACACAGCGGCCCTCGTGAAGCTCCGGGAGCAGCTCTTCCGGCGGATGGACCTCTCTGCTTGTGACAAATTGCATGTGGAAGGAAATCTGCAGGGCCCATTGAACTTTAGTATTGCTTTTATTCCTCTGTCATGTTCCTGCAGAGATGAAATTGGATCGGTTTCCCCTTTCTTTTCTTTTTTTATTTTCCTGGCTGCCTTATTCATGGCTGCGTGCCCGCTGGTGCGCTGGATAAACGACCAGCGCTGCCTGACAGTCAGACATTCTTCTCTGCTTTTCTTTTCTTCTTTTATCTCCTTTTTTCTACTGTCCTTGAGATTTTAGGCACCTGAAATGGAGCAAGGGAAGAGTGATGCAGATTCACCAGGAGCTGTGCTGTGATGGAGCAAAGTGTATGCATTCGTTTTATTCCCTAAATGTTTCAGACATGAGGTTTTCTAAAGCATTTTCCTCAGTAGTAAAGAAAAAGTGTTTTGAAGAACATTTACCTTTCAGCAAATATTATCCTTTCAAAGGGAATTTAAAAAAAACTCTCACTTTCAAGAAAAGATTTGGGGAACTTTAGAGCAAAGGGTTCCACTGGGCTTCAAAAATCTGGTATCAGAAGAGGGTCATCTTGATTTTTAGCTTCAGTCTTTCTACCTGCCACTACCGTACACCAGCTGAAGCCAGGTAACATGATATCTGCTTCAAATATAGAATAAACATTAAAAACAACTAGGCACATTTTTCTTACGAAGATTATGTGGCATCTGATAAATTGAGAAAAAATGGGTTGGATGCAATCGGTAAATAGCAATGGGTTTTCTTGTTCAGCTGTCCATCTTCTCCCTTATAAGAAGATGGACAGTGTCCACTTCCCTATTTTTCTCCACTATTCATTAGTTTGACTTCCACCAAGATAAGCACAGATGATGGCAGGTTCAACTGGGAACCACTTCCCCTCTCTCATTTGAAAAAAGGAATGAAGACAGTTGAACTCTGTGCTTGAGAGTTTTCTCCCCTGACTCAGAGGGAGAGTCAAACTGTTTTTAAGAAATGCCACATCACAGACTTTTAAAAAAAAACTTCAGTCCAAAATGGCCAACTTCCTGTAAAGTTCTGATTAAAAATCCAAGAGGCATAACACCTGGTGTTACACAGACTTGAACTGTTCAACCCATGATTGTTTCAACTTTGTCCTAGTGAATACAAATAATCAAAACATTTTCCAAACAGTAGTCATTGTAATCAAGGTCTACTCCAATCAGGGTCTTAAAAGCCAGGAGGTGATTTGAACTGTACAAAGTGGAACACCATATTAAATTTGGGAAAGCTGAAAAAACCTCCTAGGAAACGAGGTCATTGGATTGAGAAAGCAATAATTCAAAACTAAGCACAAATGCAATCTTGTTGTTGATACAAAAGGATCAGAGTAACACTGGAGTAATGCTCAAAGGCCTTTGAGTGATATCAGTTTGGATTCAGACCTTTGATTCACTGCACAACATCAATCAGGGAATCCTGTCTTGCAGCATTTTGACTGCTGTTTTGTTCCTGTGGGGAGTCACTCAAGCAGTCAGTTATTAAACAGATTCATGAAAAGGGAATACAAATATCACATGAAGGAGTCATAAAAACTCCAACAGACATATTGCAAAGATAACCGGGCCTCATATTTCTAATAACTACTCTTAACACAAGATGGTCTTTTGGGTGACTTGGCTTTTTCCTTGAAAACCCAGAGAGGAGTAGATTCACTAAGGGAAAAGTACATCTGCTGCAGGATGGAGTGAGCATCCTAGAGATACCAATCCATCTATGGCAGCACAATTTAACACCATCACCTTATAGCAAAGGGCCCTGCTCATATCTCAGCTGAGGTTTTTCGGTGTAGAGCTTGCATGTTCCTGCAGGTATTGAGCCTCACTCCAGCACAGCATAAACATACATCAACAGCATTCATTCATTTTATTTCACAATACTGATATCAATTCATAGATTAAATTCATTTACAAGGTGTAGAGTCTTGAACCCAGCAGAGTAGTGCCACACAGCCAACTTTCTCCTGATGATGTTTTAACACACAATGTTAACGTTCAATACCATTCGTAATAAATAAAATGTCTGCTCAAAGTGACATTAAGCGGACCTAGGAGGCTGGTGCTTTGGTCGGATGAGACTAATATCAGTGCTTTTGGTCAACATGCAAACATGGTTTAATCAGGGATCATCAGCTGTCTCTAATCGAGATCAGAACCAAACTAAAGAAAGATATAGTTCACCCAATGAGAGTAATAAATTGAATCACAATGGCAACAGTACAAAAATATTTGTTTATGGTATGAAACACAAGTAGAAATGGAAGAAATCTAAAAACCAAATGGGGTTACGAACCGTTAGCCCTTCAAATTTACCCTTAGGCAGAGAAATAATAGCTGACAGAAAGTAGGGACCTTTCACTGGTAAACAAGCAGCTTGATGGACTTTAAGTCAGTTTACATTTAATCTTTTTGTTTATTTACAGCCGAGATTCATGTTTGGTTCAGGAGGAATTTCGACTTGAACTATTTTCTGTCCAAATATAAAGTGCGCTTGATTTTGCAAAATAAAACCTCAAATGATAATGTATGACTTTGCTGTCAAAGTCGCAATGGACCTGGACATTAATTAGTTAAGAAAAAAATCTAACTTTTAACGATTGCCTCTAGTATTCTCCTCCTCGCAGGTCCACTGAGCTTAAAGTTTCTCATGTGCCCCTTAAGATGAAATAAGACTTAAAAGACCTTTGAATTGTAACCTGAAGTAATAATTCCCTCTAAGAGAAACTTCATGCCTGACTGGTAACTTTGAATCATTCAGCTGTTGCCGAGTTTTCATAACAAATGTAGGTCATGAAACCTTTTGAATTATTCTAACTGATGGGAATGTTTGTAGGGATCCAAACAAATGACTTCGCTCAGGTGCTGCCAAATAAAGTAAAGACAAGCCACTTATCTGCTCCCAGATAAGTGGCTGTTGTTCCCAGGTTGTTCTAATTGGAATCCCCGTAGTTCATTAATGAGACGAACGGCACCCACTGCTGGGTTCGAGGTGATGAGCTCCTTTCCAAAGGAGCGGAGGCTGGACAGGCCACAGCGGCGTGTCGGCAGGGGTCAGAGATCACCTGGTAGGGGAGGCTGAGCTGTGACTGGCAGCTCACAGCAGGGGGGCGTGGCTAACAGGTCTCTACTAATTGCAAAGTTAAAAACAGCAGGAGTCTAAATAACGTGTTGCTGCACTTTTACTTGTATTGAACAGCAAAGCTATTGATCGAGTGGGCTGTTTGTTTGTACAGATGGGGAGGGGGTATTTCTCATAAAAAGGTTATCGGGTATTGATGGGGACTTGATGGGTTGTGGCCTTTCGTTTCATTCTGCTCTGTGGTGTTGAATGAAACAAGATGGAAAAGTTAGTTAACACTAACAGAAAATATTAGGACTCCTTTTCTTAATTAAACCTTAAGTTTCCAGAGAGGAGCTACACTAAAATAGGCAAGCTTGATATCCTTGTTGTTTGTGTAGCCTTCTGACAGGAAACATTTTCAGCAAAGTCAACTACTGCTATGTAGAAATCGTTAAAAAATTAGAAATGAAACAGCTTTGTGTTTCTAAAGGTCACTTCTGAACTTTCATTTAATCTATTTCAATAATGTCAGATGACTTGGTGAGATAAGTATCAGGAAAATGCTCTAGAAATTAATTCAGTGGTGTAAATATTGTATTTGTTCATGTCTTGAAGTGTCCTTCCAGTTAGCTGTACCTCGAAAACCTCCAAAGTGAGGTGCCAGACACACCCTTCGGCTGACAAGTCAATACAGCAAGAGTTTCGCTCATGCCCAAGTCCTTTCTTGACAGTCGCAGAACAAAACAGTACCTAATCTGTGAGGAACATGGCCCATCCCACATGTCTGTCTGGGTTCCAGTTTACCTTTAGAACCAGCGTTCTATCTAAAAAAACAAACAAACATTGCTTATACCCGTCTCTTTAATCATCGGGCTTGTCATTATTGACAAAATCACAGTGAAGTTCAACTCTTCTAAAGAATACAGGTCTCTATAGATAGAATATTCCATTATTGTTTTGCTAGAAAAAATAACATGTCATTCACGGTGAATGACGTGAATGACGTTGCAAGTATCAGTTGCAACTGATACTTGCAACCTTTTGTCACTTGATCCTTAAATATAAAAGGCTGCAAAACGGTGGTGATACAGCAAAAATAACAAACCCATCCTGATGTGTAGTGGAACAATTTAAATTCTACGCTTTTGATTCCAGTAGCACACTCATTATTTTCTTCAAAACATGAATTATTATGTTTAAACCCATGACACACACCAGGCTAAACGGTAGGATAGGAGACAGTGTGATGTTAGCCCCAGTTTGAATGCTTGCAAAAAACATACTGTGGAAAGTGGATGATGAAGGAAAACTATGATTTGTATTCTATGTTCTACCTTTTCTCTCACAGCTCTTGTCCCAATGTTTCTTTGAATCGCCCTCTGAATTGGACCCAGGTTAAAGCCCTTTGATTTGCACACTTAGCTTGTGTATTAGATGTCTAACACAAGTTTCTGTTCTTTGCCAAGACCTCTAACCATTTTTGTGTAACATTCCTCTCACCCTGATGGCACAGAAATGTCCCTGAATCGTCCCCCTGTCGTCTTTCTTTCTATGCTCTTTTTAATAATAACCTGCACCTGTTGCTTCTCAGAAAGAGACAAATCCAAAAGGTAAAGCTCTGGAGAAGGAAGTCTGGGTTTTTATTCAAGCTGTTGCTTCTGACACCCATTCTAGGATAAGTGAGATAAAGAAAGTTTAGATATCTGACTTTGAATATGTACTTTTGAAGGTAATCAGAATATATAATATTTAAGGGTGCTTTGAGAGGTGAATAAAACCACATTCCGTTTTTATCTTAGCTGCCAATTCTGTTTCTAAAAGTATTTTTTACGCTAATGCGCATGAGTAATAAAGTGTTGCCAACTTTTTTCTATTATCAACACGTCCTTAACCAATTTTGAGCAAACCAAGTGGAATAAGTCATTCTTTGTAATATATTTTTCACAATTTTGAACAGTAGAAAACGATTATTAAAAATTTGTATGTGATCAACGATAATCTAAATATGCTGCATATTTGGTATATTTGATTACTATTTTCATTATGCTATCAGAACAGAACACCATTTTATAAAACAAGGATTGAGGTCCACTGGGAGCTGTTGTGGATTCAATGCCTTGCTTAAAGGCACCTTGATCCACCGACCTTCCTGTTAGCTGCGCTCCTGCCCGGCCTCTCCGCTGCATGTTGGCCCGCGGCAACTAGCTGGACCGGGTCACCTCTAGGAGCGCCGATGCTGCTGTTTCTCCTCTTTCTCATCCGTCTTGCAGCCTCGTCGATGGAGGCGATGCGTCTCCTCTGTCGAACAGGTGAGTAGAGCCATGCATTAAAACCTCGCCACTGCCGGTCCCCCGGGGGACCCAACAAACACACATGAACGCACCACTAACACTACTGCGCCAGCTGGCTGCTTAAAAAAAAAAAAAAGAAAAGATCAACTCCAGCTCCTGACAGAAAATAATATCACGAACAAGGGCGAGCTGAGAGCAGGGTTATTTCTGTATGATGTAGTACATGCTGTTTGAACGTATGTTCTCCTGCATCAGGTCTAAAATTAAACATCATCGCAGACTCCGAGAAAAAGACTCATTAGCTGCTGGTGCTGCCACATGGAGAACTGCAACCTGAGCAAATAGTCCCGTTACAGCAATATCAATTTGGTTGTTCTGATCATTGTTAGAATTTCTACTAATATTTCTAATGTTTTCCTCAACAAGGGCATATAGTTACTCCAACTTATGTTCAAAGGGTTCCCAATTTGGAAAAGTATTCCATCTGAGGTTCACTCCCTTGATTACAGAAGTTTCACTGTCCTCAGATTAACTTCCTCAGTTGGCTGAGTCTTAAATCTTTGTGCTGAGATTTAAATTGTACATTTCTACCATGCACTCTTTTTGAGAAAAACTTTGTATCGTCAGCTCTGCAGATTTATTAATTGAGCAACTCACAGCTTAAAATTGGTAATTTATAGCAAATTACAAATTACTATTTACCAGTATGTGTGGTCAGAACACATGAAGTTGTTAAAAAGTTGAGTTAAAATCCTTGCTAGTGACTGGAGGAAACAACAACAGATGTTCTTGAAGTCATTGTCTTTTTCTACTGGCATTCATTGCTGCCAAAAAACAGAGTGCAACCATCATCATTTTGCTTCACAGTCGACTCACATGCAGGAAACTGCTAAAGGTTTGCAATTTTCTAATAATAGTAAAAGTCAGTATAAAAGATGAAGTTGCTCAATAATAAGAAGGTAAAAAGACCAGTCATCAGAAAACTCTCCTAAACTTAAACCCAATTGAAACCTGTTGCTTTCAAAATCAAGGGAGGAAACAGAAGCAAACGCACTCGGACCAAATAAAAGCTATGGGTCACCATCAGTTAGGATTCAACAGTACTCAGAAATTCAGTTTTTATTATTATTAGACTACTTAGATCTCAGAGTTTACTTACTACTTCTTTAACACCAAAAATCCTGTTGCGGTGAATATTTATGTTTGTCTTTGCAAAATAAGTTTCCAGTCAATAGCACACCTGTGACTTTTTAACAGGTGTTAGGTAACTTTGAGTGAACTGTGATGTGATCAAGGGGACAACGTTCGTACGCTCAGAGCATGGGTGCTCAAGTCCTGTCCTCGAGAGCTACCATCCTGCAACTTTCAGATGCTTCCCTGCTCCAACACACCTGAATCAAATGAGTGGCTCGTTACCAGGCCTGTTCAGAGCTGATCCCCGTCTGTTGAAGTAAGGCTACATCTAAAAGTTGCAGGACTGTAGCTCTCGAGGACTGGACTTGAGCACCCCTGGCTCAGAGCATCCAGAGAGGAAGTTGCTGAAGGAACTGCTTAATTTGTGTTGTGAAATGGGACATAATTGATTTTTAATTACAGGGGTTTTGAGTTTTACATTGTGGATTGGGGATTGTGTGACTTTGTGGATGTGTTTAGAAAACTGTTAAAAGGCTGTGTGCATTTTGAATTGTTAAGCAATGCTCAGAGTGCATGGAGTTCTGATACTGCTCTCCTTTCTGCAGCAAGCAATAAAGCTCAGGACTGCAATGAACAATCAACCGTCTTTGTTCAAAAGCTTTTCAATTTCACATGTCAGTTGCCATTTTGATCATTCTGCTCTGGGAAATATGTTAGCATATTTGGTATATAAATTTTTTTGTTTGTTTGTTTTTACTAAATCATAGCAGTTGAGACCTATTTCTACACTAAAATAATTTTCTCTGTGGGTCACATTTTTCTTGCTGGTTAGTTACAAACTTCTCCCTCATGTGACAAGCTCAGGAATTTTCAAAGAACTTTGCAGGTGGATTTTCCTGAGCATCTTGGAGAATTTATTCCTATATGGATTCAGGCTATTTCTCTGTCCTGTGTGTCTTCATACGTTCTCAGTCTGCCTACTTGATGTTCAGATCAGGGCTCTGTGGGGGCCACACTGTGCTCTGTTGGATTCCTTTATGAACTTGTTGTCCTGCTGCAGATCCACATCAGGCTCCTCCTTGATGCTCCTGCATGATCTACACATCTGAAGAACCCAAAACTTTTTCTCAGTATAATACGGGTTTGAAGTTGCATGTGAGGGATGTTTCACATTCAGCGGTGTCTTTCAAAGTCAATTGAAGGTATGAAACATACATTTATTTTGTGAAAGGTATTTTGAGTTAGAATGGAGGCTCTGATGTAATTTGCAACTTGTGGTGTACAATGAGATACATTAATTCACTGAGCTGTTTTCTGAGTCAGTTTCTTTGTTTTGTTGGTTTTTTTTATTCATTATTTTATTTTTCATCCTATTATCCACTTCTTTTATTTTGTATTAAACATATTCTTTAATTGTTCTATTTATTTTTTCTTCTTACTTCACAACGTTTCACACGTTTTCACAGTGCAACCTTTCTTACTTACTTCTTCCTTGGTTCATTTTCTATATTGTTTTAGCAGGAAACCAATCATATTATGCCCATTAACACTTGAAAAAGACCTTGGTATGCTCTAAGTTGTTGTAAACAAGTTAAAACGCAGCTGAATATCTGCTAATTAAACAATCCTCTTTCAGGACAAAGGCAATATTAGCGCTTCCTGTCTGGATCTTGTTTGAGTTTGTTTTGGGTTTTGTTATTTGTGTTCCTTGGTTTTCTGTTTGTTCTGCATTGTTTCTATTTTCACTTCAGTTCCTTCTTAACGATTCTAGTTATGCTTATTTCTTGTGTCTACTCCTTTTTTTAGTTACTCTAGTTTTTTATTAGTTTCTTAAGTCGAGTTATTCTTTAGTGTTAGATTTATTTCCTAGTCCCCTTTGTGCCACTTTTTCTCTCTCCCTTCACACTTGCAACCACTTTCTAATCAGCAACCTGTTTTTTGTTAAGTAACCAACCTCCCCTGCATTTATACAACTCATTCTCAGTTGCTGGTTTCTTCCATCTAATCCTGTGTCTTTCCCCACATCCTCCTGGATCTCTTTGCTGCTTTTTTGTTTTTGTTTTTGTTTTTTTTTGCGTTGGATTACTTCTTGTTTTTACCCTGGCCCTCTGTGATTTTTGTAAGTTCATCATTTTTGTATTAAAATATGTTGTCAATGTGATCCATGCTCCCAGTTCCTGTCTGAATTTTGGCCCGTCCTCTAACACTCACACCATGACACTTTTACGGTCTTAACGATGATAAAATCATACATGATGCTAACACAATGTTTGACAGTTGAGACTGAGTTTATGGTTTTAAAGCTTCATCTTGAGTCCTCCAACACTTTATTTTAAACTATGATTTTATCTGATGTTTGATTGAAGGTAGAATTTCAACTCTATTATTTTAACTCTAAAGAACAATGGGCAATTTGTCAAAATATGTCTCAGAAGTAAAACTTTTGTGTACCATGTTGGACAGATATTTTAAATTTTATGTTACTGCAAACTTACAGGTTGAATTGTATGGTCCTTGTTAAAGGGGGTATTATATTTTCTGGGCATATGCAACTTTATACCTCAACGGAACTATGATATGTTTAGTATCATAGTTCTGAATTTATCAAACAAACTTAAACAAAATTTGACTTTGCTTCATAGCCGTATATGACGCCTTGAAATTGGCCTGTCTCTTTAAGAAACTCCTACCTTTTCCGGCACTCAGAAAGTCATCACAACAATGCTTTTTTACGATTACATAGATTCTTAGGATCTCAGCAGACATGCAGTTCCACTAAGTATTTGCTAATTGCTGTTGCCACTAGTCTGGAGGAACTGTGTGAAGGAAAAGGCCAAGGAGGAAACTGCAGCTCCAAGGAGGAGTTTGTGGAAGTAGACAGTGCTTTGTATGAGCAACCATTTAGGCGCCTCTGAATGCCTGCCATGGGAGATACAAGGACACCTCAAGTATGGATGTTTTTGACAAGGAAGCAATATAACATTATATAAAGGTCAAAAAAGTTGATTTTGCATAATAACTTCTCCTTTAATAAAATGGTAAATAACATTAACTAATGTGTTTAAAAAGAATACAAATTTAATTGAAGATAAAATTCAGAACATAGTTTATTATGCTGAACTGATGAACTATGAAAATGAATCCTGGCAACAGTGTCTCCATGTACTGGAAAGACACTATTCAGATTCGTCAGGGTCAACGAGCCTGCTGTGAGATCCCTCTGTGTGAGGCTAATAATCACAATGCTTTGTTGTTAGTCAGAAATATATAAAGAATGTGTGGATTCTTTTCAAATTCATGTTTTGTTTTTAATTTCATAAGGCGAGGTGTTTCTTTCTTTAAAGTTTTTCTTCAAAGAAACATCATAAACAAATACCATGAGCAAAAAGTAACCTAATAAAGTCTAACTCAGTGGTGGAACATAATTAACGCCTCTACGACTCTTAGAATCCAGGAAAATAAGTTTTCCACCAGGACAGACTGAGTTAAACTAACATAAAAACTACAAGTTCCACAGCAGACAATAACACGTATTATGAGAAAATACATGTTGCATATACAAGATCCCTAATTATAGAGAATTTTCACTAAATAATTCAACCCTCACCACTGTGATTTTTCTTTCAAGCATTCAGACTTTTTTTTTTTTCAGATGCTTTAAACTTGCTTTTAGTGGTTCGCCAGACTTCCTGAAACACTTTTAAAATTACTAAAGCTAAATTTCAAACAGAGGAAAAGTGTGATGATTTGGAACTGACAATCATGTATTATAGTTGAAGCAGAGACTGAAGAAAAAAGGACAAAAAACTTAACAGAAACATTCTGGAATCCAAAATCCTAAATAGAGTACTTGTAGATGAAGATACAGAAATATTACTATAAATAAATTTAATTTGTGGTTTTTCTAACTGAATTCTTTGTACCCTTTGATGAAGATTTCAGGCTGACTTCTAGTGTCCTTTTTATTCCCACAAAAATACAATAAAATTAAATGAGTTAAACTGCAACTTTTGCAATTGCTAATTAAAATAACCTTTGTGAATCAATGCGCAATGTTAATTTGTATTATGCAGAGCTTGAAAAGAGCAACCTGACTTTGTGCTTTTAGGGCAGGTTGAAATTTCTGGGTTATAGGATCCATTGAGCTTCAGAGGAAATATATTTTTTTTCTTCTTTGTTCTGCACGAGTCAGCATTGGCCTGAATTCCAACAATATCACCCTGAAGGATGTAATACCAGCTGGTGCAGAGGGAGCTCTCCCTGCTGTATGATATTGCACAGCGAAAAGTCACCGGGCTCAAACACCTGTATTCGATTTCTCATCTGAACTCGGCGGAGAGCTCTAAGCCTTGTTCTCGCTGGCACTAATCCTCGCTAGAAAACAGCTTTCAGAGGATTAGCATCAAGGGGGGGCCGAAAGGCTCTCCTTGGCGGAAGCGGCATTGCTTCCCTTCTTTTTCCTCTTGTTTCCAACTTCTGTAACACAACCTCACAGCTATGAAAATCTGACCTTTTGCTCTTCTTCCTCTCCCGTCGACCCCCCTGGTAGCTGCAATAAAGCTCCCCATTGACTTTCACTTAAAACTCCCATCAGGTTCCTTCCCCTTCACACTGACCGGATGACTTAACCATGTAATTTTTATCCAGAGGAATAAGGCAGCACAGATCCAGTGCAGCAGGCTTCTGAATGTTTTACTGGAATCCCCAAAAAGCTCAGCGTAAAGACGTGTAAAGCTCAAGACAAAATAAAGGAGGCAACTAAACATGAATTTCCGCTGTAGGTGTTGCAGGGTTGGATATCGGAACACCGCCTCGGCTGTGAAGAAACACAGATAAAGACATGACCGCTCAAGGCCGCTCACAGATGCTGGAGGAAGATGCTGTAAGACGATGGAGTGTTTTTGTTAGCTACAACTCTGGTTTTTATTTTCTGAACAAAGGGTTTTTGTTTTGGGTTTTTTTGCGTGTTAATGGGAGGAAGCTGCTGGAGGCCACAGCTCCTGTAGCGAACAGAGTCAACAACTTGGTAAATTTAACTTTCTCCTCCAATTTCTTCTCCTTCTTATGTTTTTTTCCCCCTGCCCCCTCCCCTAAAACCTCTGCAAATATTCTGCTCTAATAATTAGCTTTGATTTTGTTTCTCCCCGCACAAACAGCAGGCCGTTCAGTTAAGAGCACTGAGAGATGAAAGCAAGTGCATCCGGGCATGGATCAAATAAAAAGAAAAGAAAAAAATAAAATAGGTTCTTTTCCCCCCTTCAGCTTCCAAAATTCTGCTGGTTGTGACAGAGTTGTAAATACCCAAGATAAAAGACGGCTCTGCTGGCTCCTACTTAACATTCCCATTTGACTCCCTGACAATGGCTGCTTTTGTGTGCTCTCATGTAAGGATACAAATAAAAAAATTCCTTCGCCTCTGGTACTTTGCGGAGCATAATTCAATCTCACACAGAGAAGCGAACCAAACGCGAGCGCGGTGATCTGCCGAACAAAGCAAGCGATGTTTTGGGAATTCTCTTTGGTAGGACCTGAAAGAAAGCTTCGGTTCAGAGAAATACGGATGAAACGTGACAACAGGACTCAGTTTTGTTAGCAAACACTGCATTTAAAGAGCTGCAGGAGGCCTATTAGAGAGTAAATGACAGGATCTGATTTTTTAAAATGGGAAGTTTCTGATATCCTTTTAAAGTCTTCTTCTACCGACACAGAAGTGAAATGATTGTGCATAACTTTGAAGTTGTGGACAAGCATGTGACTGGATATTTGTCCAATCTTACTGACAGAATTGGTAGAGTCATTTTAAATGGTTGGTTTCCTGAAACAGATCACCTTTTAAGTGTAGTCCACACATTTTTAATTGTGATGACCTCTGGGCTTGACCATTCCAAACATCGAATGCTTTCTTCACTCACCACGTTAAGACCGTCCTTAAATGGTTCTGTGTAATAACCAATTTGTTTTTTCATAACCAGACAACTAAGTCAAAGCAATATCATTACGCCATCATAACCATCTCATTCAGTAATAGGAGATTTTGTGATTCCTTTATGATCTTGAACAGATAAACTCTCATTACTACCAACGGCCCCGGAAAACAGGAAGTAAACATAACTTTTAAAAGCAAGATTCAGTGACATCCCCTGATAATATGAAGAGATCAACAGTGTTAAAAAATAGAATGTGGCATTTATGAATTCATTGTAAAAGTAGCTTCACTGTGAAAAAGTGACAATGTTCCAGCAGTTCATGTTCCATGTTAGGTGTATAATTGTTTGAACTGATCTTCTTGAAATCTGCAGTTGTTTAGAAATTGCCTCAGAATCTACAGTTACTCTATTTAGATCCTCAATGGGATCCTTGAACTTTCCATATGTCCTAACAACTGAACTGATGTAAAGAACCCCCCCAAAAAAAACTAAATTATGAATCAGATGTTAAAATGTTTCAAGGCCTATTTTAATTTGTTAAATAAAAATACACTGCTGCTACTCATTAAAATATTTTGGTAAATACATTTATGCTTGTATATGTAATTTTAAGCCAGAGGGAATTAATACCCAATAAACCTTTACCTAATTCATTTTCTCAATAATATAAGCTGGATATTCATTCCACCTTGATTATTTTGTCTAAATATCATTAAAAATGCAAAATATAATTAAGGATAAGGTATATATAGATATTCAATGACATGTCAAACAAAGACTAGGATTTTATAATTCCATTTTGCTATCCAACCTTGGAAATATCCATAAACCAGATATACAGTATTTGTCCAATTTGATAAATGTTCGATGCATTCATTATTGTAGTTATTGAGTTTTGGAGACAAAACCATGCTTTACAAAACTGACATTGTTCCAGCCAAACCACAATGAGCCTATTGTTGACATTATAACTATTAAGAGGCCACTAAATAAAACCAGAGTTGTAATAAAGCATAATTATCCTGTAACACACGGTGATTAGTCATAATATTCCCTGTTGATCTCCTGGCGGTTCTCTCTCTGCTCCTGTTGCAGCTGGTTGCCAATCCTGAATTTAAGCTGCTTGCAGAGTGTAAGAGTTAAACCCATCAGAGTGTAAAATGAAAATGTGATGGAGCATCTTGCACTCCAACCTCACTGACTTGCTCGCGGTTTAACCTGAGCTGTGTGTGAATGTGAAATGAGTCTCGGATGTTAACTGAGCCCACGGACACTAACTGGGCCTGGAGCAGCTATCCATCACGTCCTGGACGGGATGACTGACAGGAGGAGCGGGAACGGGACAGAAGAAGAAGAAGAAGAGTCTAAATGTTTGTAAACAGAACTTAATTACCAACCATGCATTTGGGAAAATACCCCCAGGCTCTGAAACACCTGCTTATTCTGTGTGTCAAGCATATGAGTTTGAATATCAACGATGACAGATTCTCTTTTCTTTTTTTTCTTCAGTGTTGAAACATTAACTTTGACTTCAACTATACTTTTCATTCACTGATTGTTGCTAACGAGGTTCAGGTTTACAAAATGTATATCTTTACTGTTATTCAATAATGTAAACTTTTGAATTAATAATAGCCTCATAATAGATTTTATCTCAAACTTATTCTTTGTTTTTGAAGTGGATGGGTAATTGTGAAATTCACTTTCTTGCAACAAACAGAGCCCTAAAAATTAGACACAACACAATTATTGGCTCAATTACAGACAGCTTGAGCAGGATTTGGGGAATGTATGAGTGTTTTTTTTTTGGTTTTTTTTCTTAGTGTCTGAGCAGAATTAGTTAAAGAATGTCTGTTTTACTCAGTAAGCAAGTATTTTAACTTTTCCCATTTACCACATGTGCACCATAAGTGTAAAGTCTCTTTTTAAAGCTTACCAATTTTTTTGAAAAATAATTTCCCTGCTGTTTGTTGCTTTCTTTCATTCCCCTATCACCTTTCTCTACTTTTATCTCCTTTGTTTTCCACCTAACTTCTATCGCCAGTTTTCCTTTTTTCCATACATTTTCCCATTTCCTCATCCCTCTCCCTCTTTCTGGCAAAAAATAGCAACACACACATGAAAACCAGAGGCATGAGGAAATGAAAAACTGTGGATTTGTCCTTTCTTTATTCCCCAGCAGGTGCAGCGTAGAGGCCGTATGCTTTCTGGTAGCTCAATCGAAAAGACAGAAGGGGACGCCCTGGTTTTCCAAAGGCACCGAGTTGTTCTGTGTTGGCCGCCCCGTCTCAGTGGAGGCTGAAGTAACCCTGCAGAGGTCGTGGTGGCTGACGAGCAAAGGGCGTGAAAAATGTGTTCCTGCACAGGGAACGGCAGAACACACATGGCTGAAGATGAAATATTATTAGTTGTGTTGATTGAGCTTATTTGGGTCTTGTGTTTCTGCTGCGTCAGCTGTTCTCAGTCGGAGCGGGATCTGATGACTACTATTAAACTGCACCTGCTAAATAAAGTTCCACCTTCCCCCTAATGGCAGGACGGCACTTCTCCTAACACTTACCTTAAGGCTTTATGCACTGGACAACTTTGCGAATTTAGCACACTTTTTAAAGGTTGTGTGCTCATTTAAAATGGTGGAGCTTCTTCCTGTTGTCCAATTTACCTCTATGGTGGCTTTTGTTTTCCTCTCATCATCTGCTGTGAGATGTGATACATGACAAGCATCATTAAATTCCCTGTTAATGAACAGAGAGTCATTACCTCAGACTCTGTCAGGTGGAGTGCCAACTGGAACTTAAAATGAGGAAACGCTTCGTTTCACAAGTTGACACCAGTTATTGACTCTCAACAATAACAATATTCCACATGCGACTGCTTGGAGATAAATTAGGGAATTAAAGACAAACTGCTCCCAAACTGAGCTGTAATGAGAGACAACACAATGAGGAGAAAACCGCAGATGAGTTTAGCTTCTGGAGCTACTTTTTCTTCCACTTCTTTTTTTCTAACAATGCATTTGCACGAGACTATTTTTACTTTAAAAATATGTATCTTTGTTTACTGTGTTTAAAAATGGGAGCTATCTGACAAAACATTTATCACTAAAAAGAAAGCTTTAATATGTGTGTTCTTTTGTTCTTCTAGCTTCTACATCTGCTGGTTCAGCAGACTCACTCACGTCCTTTTTAATCCAGCAGTTATCTTGGTTTGTAAATGAGGTGAGTCACAATTTCATATGATGAGCGAATTAGGAACCAGCAAACAGGAATATTGTGGGTATTGTGAAGTTTGACATAAAGCCTTACACAGTAATATATCCAGCTGCAAATGCAACAAATTAACATTGTTTTTCATCGTCAGTCATATTGAAATAAATGGTGGACTTTGTTGGAAAAAGTAGTGATGGGACTAGATTAATTGTTAAGTTATTTGGGTTTAATAAAACCTCTCAAAATGTAATCTGGTCTGGTTGCATGTCCTGTGCGATGACATAAGGACAGTAACAGAAGATAGAAACAACACATGCTCTTTTTCTATGAATATGATGTAACCAACAGCTGATCAAAAATCATTACCATAGAGTACCATACAAGGAAAGCAGCACAATTTTGTAAGCCTGCCAGATGTAACAAAATAAACAAAATTGTTCAATCCTTGGACTCTTGTCCACAAGTATGCAATTTACAGGCAGAGCACTCCATGACACCATTCACACATGCATCCTGTTTTGCCTTCTCCCAAACAGCTAAGTATTATCTGCCACAATGTTTTGCACACCAGCTCATGACTGAGGTGCTTAAACTCCTTCACTTTGATCAATAATGTATTTCAAAACCAATCGATATAAATCAAATCTGATTAAAGCAATGAATATGTAACAATCAAATCAAGTTTGTTGCCATCAACAAGGAAGCATTTGAGCAGCTCTGAAACAGCTGATGATGATATTAAAAAAAGACATGATCCAGAGAGTACTGAAACTAGATGGTTAAAGAGATGTACATTTCTATCCAGCATTCAAGCTTAAATAAACTAAGCTAAAGTTTTGGCTCCACTGCAACAATTGCAAGAAGCCTGAGATGTCATCATTGTGAACAACAAGCCAAACAAAGCTTCCTGACAGGTGAAATGTCTTTGTCCTCGTTCTATAAAATGATCAATGTTGGCAGCTGTGTATGATGGCTGACATTGTCCTGTTTGCTAGAGTAACTTCTGTTTAACTAAGAGGTTTGGAGGAAATCAAAGGCATGTTCAAAACAAACCAAACTGGTGGTGGAACAACAGTGTGGCTTGTCTGGAGCTCTTAAGTTCTGTAATTATGCAAACCGATTCTTAGGAAGATCGAAAGCTGAACTTTGACTGAATTCTTGCTGAAGATTGGTTGAAAAATCTGAAATGAACTTTTGAAAACCTACCTGCAAGGTATTTTGACTAGGCTGTATGGAGGTGTACAGAGTACAAATATTGATTTCTTTTAGTTTCCTCATGCTGCAGCTCTGAGAACTGTAGTGGTATTGCAAGGTGGCTGAAAGGAACATAATTTGCATACCTTGTTCATCCTTGTGGGTAGGTGGATTTTATGCTAAAACTAGCTGAATTTTTTTCTCTAAAATCTAAAGAATTGTCTCAGCAGTTATCTGAATTAAACGGATGAGATAAAGCTGTTGGTTTCTAAAATATATAAATAACCCGGCTGAGCTGGGGCACTGCAGAGCTCCACAGATGGCTCGCAGGCTGCAGTCGAGGAAAAGGGTGAAGTTTACTGATGAGACCTGGTAATCTGGTGTAAGCAGAATGTAAACTTGCTGATGGTGACCTCAACAACAGTTCTGCTGCTTCTGAGCCATTTATGCTGTGATATGGTCCCAGCAGGGGAGGGCGGGGTAAGGGAACAGAGGGAGGGGTGCTGCATGTGGGTAAGTCAACAAAAAGGGCGAGTGTGCAGCTTCCAGCTCCCAGCTGACCTTCAGACCTTGATCAGTGCTTGGGGCAATTCATAACACCACAGGCAGGCCGTTACTCGGAGGATACCTCTGATAGCAAACAGAGGTTGGAAAGTTCAAAGTGTCAGTCACAGGGCAAGGTCAAAGGTCAAAACATCAGGGCAGTGAATGTGGATATCCATTTAAACAACAAGACAACGTTTATCTGCTCTCTGCTTCTAAACTGTATACATCTTTCCGAGATAGTATATCAAAAATGACATTTCCCCCAGTGTATTTCATAAGCACTTCATACACAAAGAGTACACAATTTTTTATCATTAGACTGCATTAGACTGCATTAACAGTCTAATGCAGTGGTCTCAAACTGCAGTCCTTTGCTGGCCAGTGTCCTGCAACTTTTAGTTGTGTCTCTTGTCCTACACATTTGAATTAAATGCCTAAATTGTCTCCGTAGCATGCAGCCAACCTCTACTAATGAGGCAATATAGGACCCAGGTGCTGAAGCAGAGAGACATCTAAAAGTTGTAGGACACCGGCCCTTGAGGATTACAGTTTAAGACCACTGCTCTCAATTATTTTCTGTCTCTTTGGAACAAAATTTTTTTCACATCCTCCCCTGATTTGTAATACTACGGAGAACCTCAACATATTTTGTGATTTATCTCTACATTGATCAAAACAGATTAATAAAACGTGCTGCAGAATGATTTAAGTTGCTGCACTATGCCACAATATGGGGTTCTTTATGGAAATTGCCACACCTAGCACACACGTCCAAAAACAAAACACCACTCAGGTTGAGTTCAAGAAAGCCATTGTTCCTTATTACACCATTCCAGGTAACACAATCATTGCCCAAATAGAGATTTAACACTCCCAGAATCATTGCAGAATCCCCAGATGGCAATCCTTCCAGGACACCATGCAGAGATTCGAAGAAGACTGAGTAATCAGGTCATAAGCACAGACGACATTCACAGCTTTCCATGCTGCAGATTGAAGTTTCAGAAAAGCAGTCCTCTTGATCATCAGGGAGAATTTAACACCAAGATCCACAGCCTCTACAAAGCAACATTTATCAGTTAGACCAGTGATATTAGGACAGGAAAATGATAAATCTAGTGATCTGCAACAGATAAATTCCCCCTAAATATGATACTTTACAGAAACTCACAGAGAGGATCAAACCTTTACCAGAAAATATGACTTTAAGATCACTCTCTTTCTCTGGTATGTCCACCTGTTCCTTTAGTAGAATTATATATTTATATTTTATTAGAGTTAAGAGTTTTTTTTTTTTCAGTTCAGCATTTGACTTTGTCATCATTTTATCTAGCTTTGATCTGAATTTATTAATTGAATGCAGTGTTCTGCAGGCAATAGGGTTCCGTCTGTTCAGAAAGGATTCAATATCCACTGTTCTATTAAAAAAATGTAAAAGAAAAATAAATAAAAAATCTAATTTTTATCTTAATAAACTTAAAATATGCGATCATGACGCCAAATTGTTAACTGAAACTCAAACTAAACTAATAATTGAAACTGCTGAAATTGCTTAAACTCTAAGTACATTTTTTTCTTCCTGAAAATCAAACCCTCATGTATATTGTTTTTGTCCTACTCTTTTCCTCTTTTTGCTCTTAGCACTGCCACATGCTAAAGGTATGAGAAAACACTGTTCTTAGTTGTGCTACAGTAATTATTTAAGTGGAAGTGTTAGAAAGAAACACATGAACATGTAAACAGAATTTGGTGTTAATAGAGTGAAATCCGCCCAGCTGCTTTTATGATACAAAATGATGATACCCAGTGAGACAAACCTCACAACAAACTACTGTACTTTGTTTTGTCAGAATCAGATTGAATCCTTTTGTCTGTCAACATGCTGTCTTTTTCCCTTGCCATGTACACACTCCATAAAGAACAGCCAGGAGAAACACACATGCTCTGATCCCATCTCTCTTTTTGTTTTAACCTCTGCATGTTAGCTTCTGTAATAAACCTTTTGCCCTTTACAAGCTGCCACTGTGAACAGGGCAAACCTTTTCTGGGACAATGTTTCCCATTTACCCTTGGCTTCGTTTTACTCCAGCCCCGAGTTCTTCTCACATTTTCTGCACAAGCCGCCTGTCAGAGGACAACAGTCGTTAAGGTTACAACAAGAAGTGGCTGTGAAGAACATGAGGCATAAGGCTTGTTTTCGCACGTCCTCCGCCTTTTATTTCCTTTATTCTCACTTATTAGGACCTTGCAGCAGGCAATGCGGAGGTGAGAAGTCGTTTCCTTCAGCAGGCAAAGTTGTTAACTGCCAGGAAACAAACCTGATTACTCAGACTCAGATTTTTAAGAGGAAAAGGTTGGTCATTTAAATTGTACCTATTCACTGGTGTATTTTCATTTATAACTTTAAGCTCTACAGTAGTTTTTTTTTATTGAATCTGAAGGACTACTAGAACATTTTCAATAAATTTCAATACAAATCAAGAGAGGTTCAGTACAAAGTTCTTCTTCATGGGAAATTGCCTTAGATCATGCTTCTGGCAGAGGTATTAATAACTGGCAAAACTACCTCCAACATTCTATTTTAATTTTTTTGCCTATTAAAGCTGGAAATGATTCCTTTAGTGACAGTTTCACAATGGGCTTCGAGACAGCGTGGGAAGGGCAGACACTTGTAATGAGATCACCTGTCAGTTTTAACACTGACAGGTGTTAAAACTGTCAGTGTCATAAAAAAACATGTATGCAGTAATATTTAGCAGACACCCTGTTTTCCTGGTAGATGCTTTTAGACTGTGAAAGCTGGTGGCTTCAGAAATAGTCCAGTGAAGAAGTGAGTTCATGTTTTTCAACTTTGCAAACTACCTTTAATTTGTTCCCTTGGGAAGGTTTTCAAATCTGTTTAATCATTTCTGATGGGAACTTAAATTATTGTGTAAAACATATTTGTAGGCAGTTATTTCTTCATACATAGATAATCGGTTTGCCAGTTTTTATACTTTAGAATATTAAAACAATATAGAGAGGATGAAAGTGAATGTGAAATTTATGCAAAAAGGTTGAACAACATATCTACAAATTAATAAGTGGATGTGGCAAACATCAAAAAGCTTGGCAGGTTTTTCTTCTCCAATCACTTAAGCAATGCAATGATTAGAAATTCACTGTGCGAAGTAATTTCATTTAGCTCCTCAGGCTACTGCTAGTTAACCCCTGACACAGCTGCCGTTTTGTGAAAATCTGATTGATTATTTAAAATAGTATCGGCTGACCTGTTGACACGTCCATCCCCATGTATGCTTAAGGTAAACCATTTTTCACCGGTGGGAATATACAGTCTAGAAACACATCACATTGTAAAGTGTATTAACGCTCAGTAAGGTTAGTACTTCTATTCTTTATCTATAGCAAACTGACCAAGACAAACATGATCACCAACCAACCGGAGCGATGTATTTTTTATTTTATTATTATTTTTTTGTAAAACATGGTTAGAAACATTTTGATTTATTAAAGTTCAGGGAATCTAATGCTTTGAGAAATTGGAATAAAAAACAAAACAGATTTATTTTATTTTTTTTATATTTGCCATGAGGAACCTTCTCACATCCTCTCTCATATCTTCAGCAAATGAACGTGGCAGTATGACCTGGCTGTGCAATCATCAAGTAACTCAATTAAGTTTTCAATTATGTTTATTATTGTGCAAGTTAAAAACATATCATCTCAAGGTACTTTACAAAATTAGACAGTTCAGTCCAAACATAAGTAGATTCCATAGTCCAGTAGTTTTGAAGTTCAGTTTCTTATTCAAATTGGTTTAAAAACTTTCGGAGATGGATAATCTCTAAACTAATCATGAATTATTAGTTTCTCTTAGACATCATAAGTTAAACTTAAGTGCTAGTTACAGTCAGGCGTAGCTAATTTTATACATAATTTAGAAGTAGACCTGCATTTAACTTGAAATGAAAAAGATGCTTTGATTGTAGTCCTTTCGTTTTGAATCAACTCCCTTAAGCAAATGCAAGAAGCTGCATTGATGTATTGATTATGTCTGTATTGTCTCCTGCGATGTTTGTATTGAAGATATTTTGAGGCCTGAATGTAATTTTCATCCTTCCTCTCCACTTGGTCCATTACATATCATTTAATGGACATTCTGTTTCCCAGCTAACCCATGGTTTTTATACATTTCTCATCATGGTTTATATAGCAAACATTTCTGCGCATTATTCATCATGATCATGAGCTGTGATTATGATGTTCTGAAGCTGACAGATCCACTATACCAGTTCCTCCCCAGTATCTGTAGCTTCCTGATGCCAGAGGCGCACCTTCCAGGCAATTAAAATGTTAGATTGACAGGGTTTATATTTCATTTTCTGCTGCTACTAAAAAGAGTATCACAAGACAGGTTCTGAAAACTACCACTCAACTACAGATACCCTTTTAAGTGTAGGACATTGGCCCCATGGCTGGGCTGAAAGCTGCATTGTTCCAACTGATTCCAGCCCAGCACAGACATTCCCTGGAGGCACATCTCTGTATCAGCACTGGATGCAAATCTTGATGTTAAAATATAAACACGTAAAGGTAATTTCATTCGCCCTCAAGCTATTATGTAAAGGTCATTGTATGGGCTCGAACTCACTTTTGATTTTATTTAATAGCCTACTTTCTTGTGAAGGTGGAGAGTTGAGTTAAGATGTTTCCCCCTTTTCACTGAATATCTGAGCAGTTGATACTTTCTACCATTAAAAGAGCCAGATGCTTTTCTGACCTTTTGATTGAAGCGGCTGCTTCTCATTAAAGTGAAAAGTGTTTTCTTGATTTGCTAACAGCAGCTGCCTGCCTTCGTTCTGATCAATTTGCAACTAAAATCCTTCTCTCACATCCCTGTCCTGTTATTAATATTTCTGTAGATACAAATAAAATAGGTCAAATGTATTTCCCTTTCATCCCTCTCTTCAGAAAATGCGGATTGAATATTGAATCTGGATTGGCTGTTTAAATCCGCGAATGATGACTGGGGCTTATTTCCAGATGACTGTCGGCCAGAGAATAGCTGTTCAACACCCCCCTGGGGAAATTAAAGCCACTCTACCACTCTGCTGAATTGTTATGCAGGTCAATCTTACAATGTTAGACCTGTAAGAAACAGCAATGGATTATTTTCATATTACACTGCTCCTTCTTTACATTTTTGCTGCAAATTTATATTCTTGTGAACTCCAAATGGAAAATTTTCAAAGGGCTGGTATCTTAAAACCCCTTAACGCTCACCCCTGGGAAATACAATAGAAAAACGGCATGTGGGCTTTCCGTTTCAGGTTAAGGGGTTAAATTTGAAAATCTATGCCAATAGTTACTGTGCTACTCTAGAAATTATGTAGTCCTTTAACTAATATGCTAATTTGCAAGATTAATTCTAAAATGACATACAATACATACTAGATGGTAATTTCAAAATTATGGGATTACCTGTATTTCAATAAACTGTTATATTAATAATAATCCTTTCAGCGGATGGCAATTATTACAGTTGGGTTTTGATTATTTAAATGGAGCATTGTGTTGCAAAATATTTATTAGACATAAGTAAACTTAAAATAGCTAAGAAAAGCTAAATACTAGCACTGGAGTACATCCAAATAATACTTGCACAACTCAAGGTATTTACTGTCTTTCAAAAGTTATCTGTCAAATATAAATATGTGAGCATTTAAAGCTATTGTTGCTGTTCTCGCTGTTTTATTGTCAGGAAGTGGAGTTTATAGAAGAAAAGACTATTTTTAGAGATAAACTCAAGGTAACTGCTGCTGGAAATTAATTTTAAGTTGGATTTCTCAGAATAGGCCACATCACAAAGACTGAACCACCCCTTTATTTTGCTGACAATATAGATTGAATTCTTCTTCTGCTATGTCAATATTGCCATATGTTTTCAAAGAACATAAAAACAACACAGTGGGGAAGAAAAAGAAAAGACACAGAAAGAAGGCTACTCCTCCTCCAGAGATTTTTGTGCAAAGAAATAAAAGAATGAGCTGAGGATGTTGCACCAAAATAATCTAATCCTTTAAGCATGGGAGGAATATTGTGGCAAGATGGAAAAAAAAAGAATACATCAGCTGAGAAATGTTTTTTTTTTTTTTCTGAACAACAATTGCCAGCACAACCTCGCCTGAGGCAGCAACAATCAGCAGAGAGGAAAAAACCCTCACTAAATGAAATGAAAGACAGACAAGTTTAAGAGGAACAAAGTGGGAATGAAAAAGGGACAGCAACAAATAGAAGAAGAGAGATAACAAGGAAAAAAATTAACAGCAGAGTGATATAAAGTGAAGTCTGCAGGCCGACACCTGTCACTGCCATTTAAACCCTTTTACTAAAGCTTATCAGGAAGACTCAGGAAATGAGACATCCCACCATTCTTCACTTCGTTTCTGTCAGAGCACCACGGCCAGCACGGTGTCAAGGCGACAGCGATGGGCCGCAATGAATAAAAGATCTCTGCTCCTGCTGCTGAAAACGTAACTGCTTGGTGAAAATGTCTGGGTGTCAAGTGTCACCTCGAGGACAAACAGGAAACTTTCGATTGTTTATTTTAAAAACAGAGATACTGACAATTCAGTCATATGTTGAATGTTAAATGCAGTTAATCTATTTCACTTTTTTTGTTTGATGTTTCCACTTTGTGGAATTGAGAGATAATTCTACTTAGTAAATAAAAACGTTGTTGCACCATAAAAGAATCATGTTTATAATTCATTTGATTCTATTTTTGTTTCTATTTGTGATACTTTTTAGATGAAAATAGCAGAAAAAAGAGGAGTAGAGATACAACACTCAATTTTAATTGCATCGCTAAATGTCCTTAACTACAAGGTTAGTTAAGGGCTCCATTGCCCTTTAATACAGACCAGAGAGGATCTTAGAAAATTGTTATTTTTCTCTATTCGAAATATCTTCAACCGGTTCTCTCAATGTTCTGGGTAATTATCTATTCAGGAGTTTCGCAAGGCCACTTTTTCCTGTTGATTGTCTGGTTTCATTCCTCCAGGTTCTTAATATAGATTTTACATTTTATTTCATTTTATAGCAAGTGTCATTCAAGGTCCAGGAAGCAAGGAGGACTTACTACACAATAATTATCCTGCATAGATAAGAAAGCTCTGGGTCATGTTACAATTAAACCTCAAGATTATTACATCTTCTTAAAGTAAATTAAAGCATTAAAGTGAATATTTTGCAAAATAAAAAAGAAGGAAGAGTTATAATTTTTTAGAAGTCCACCAAAACGTCTAGGACTTAATAAAGACTTCCAACAGCTACAAGAGGGTAAAGAGTATTTTCTAGTGGGGTAATTTATATATATATGTGTGTGTGTGTGTGTGTGTGTGGGGGGGGGGGGGGGGGTTTTGTGCTGCAAAACATTTTTTTATTTCTCTTTTAAAAAAAAAAAAAAAAAAATAATTAATAAAACACAATAATAAATAATGTT
>CAEFZX010008160.1:0-16072 GCA_903066825.1 Alfaro cultratus
GATTTTAACTAAAACTTGCAGATTCATCATACTGTGATGATTTAAAAATGTCTGCTGGAGCTCAAACATTTCATCCAGCTTTCATATTGTCTATATATATATATATATATATATATATATATATATATAACGTATATAATGTTATATTATATACATTATATATATACAGTAACGTATATAATGTTTCCGTGTTTAGTAAAGCAGATTCAAAAATGTACATCTAACAGTTAGATGTACAGATTAATAATAATAATTATTAACAATAATAAAATAGAGCATGTCTTTATTACAGTTATTGTCACGTGGGCTAAAAATGTAATAAAAAATGGAAAATATGCGAAGAATTACACTGAATTTTTAAAAAATGTTTTCAAAAATAAACTAAGGATAAAATATTTTAAAGAAGCGAACGATTTTTTGTACCAAATTGTAGAAATTAATTTAAAAAGCAGATGAAACTGTATGTGCTTTGTAGAGCATGCACAGCATGGACATAGGCTACATCAACACAGTAGTCTCTGGCATATCTTTATTCCACAGTAAAAGTACTGTGGAATACTACGGGAGCAGGGCTGCCTGTGTGCTGTGGATGCGGCTTACCAATACTGTACCACGAATTTCGGCCTAATATTGGGTTGTTTTTGTGTGAGTGGCTAGTTTGAAACTGAAAAGTTTCAAACTTTTCAGTTTGAAAAGTTTGTCCAAAAGCAAACTTTTTGTCTTCCTGTCAAAGGACAGGAAGACAGACAACGGTCACATATGCCATAAAAATCTAAAATAAATGTTTTTAAAAAGTATATTTGGAAGCACCAAAGTCTGTTTTTGAGTAAAAGAAAGTAATTGGATGTTCTACACTGACAAAAGAAAATAGATGAACCAACTTAATTGAATTTCTTGAATTGGTAACAAGTAATTCAATTAAGTTCATCCAACTTAATTTATTTAGTTGGTTTAACTTGACAACTTTAAGTCAGTCTTACTCAAATTATTTAGTTTATTTGAAAAATGGGGAAGACATGCGGCAAAGGTTATCAGGCCGGGAGTCGAGCCTACAACAGCCACGTCAAGGACTAAAGCCTCCTTTAGGGTTATGCGCTATAGTCAAAGTGAGAAGTTCCTTTTTATCAATTTCAACAAACAGATAATTTTTAAAGATAATCATAAAAACAGCACATAGTCATTTATTATGAAACAAGCAATAAATATTACATTTTGTCAAATGCTATCATCAAGTCATCAAGCAAATACACATCAAATATCTCGATCAATGTCCAACATACTATTAATCAAAGGCAAATCTAAACAGATATGTTTTGAGCCTTGATTTAAAGCAACTCAGTGATTGAGCTGTTTTGCAGTTTTCTGGAAGTTTGTTCCACATTTGTGGTGCATAGAGGCTGAATGCTGCTTCTCCATATTTGGATAGTGGTTCCAGTTATTTTAACATATTGAGCGGAAAAATCTGTGAATTTTACCTTTTACCTGTTTTGTTTTTAATATTAATACCTAAATGCAGTGAAGCGGTGCTAGTTTTCTTTTCTCCTTTTTTCACTGTCAGAATCAACACAACTCTACATTAAGTGTGGTTTCATTAGGCTCTTGTGACCTTGTGTTCTCTCACACTTTTTGTTGTTTTGCACTGGATCAGTTGATGCCTTTCTATTACTGCTTTGACAAAAAATGTTTTTATTAATTTTTAAAGTTATACTCACGGTCTACTAGAAGAAAATCTTCTTGTAGGTTCTGATTTGAGTGTATAGATCTGAAACAGGTATGAAATAAAAGTAGGAATGAATGAAATTACAATATTTAGGTGTAAAATGGGGGATTGACTAAGGTGGAATCTTCTGCAATATTATAGTGTATCATTCTCTCCCAGAAATTATGTGAACATATGCTTTACATTCATCTTAACAGAGTAAAAAAGCTCAAGATACATATTTGAGACCGCATCATCAGTATTGAAGCACATGTAAAATCTAATTGTTTTTGAGCTCAAACTTTAGCAATTTACAAAGATTTCAGTCCACAGAGATGTGAATAAAGCTTTTTTTTTTTTATCCTTTTACGGGTAGTGGCTGCAAGTTAACTATCTTTTGAATACAAGTCTAATATTCAAATATGTTGGTTTTTAAGGGCAAATCTTGAACCATTTAAAAGATATAGAATTGACAGAAAACTGACCTTTTTTAATAAGCCTATAACTAAATCTCTCACCATCTACAAGGATAAATGTAGCTGTTTTTAGTGACCTAATTTGAGATCTGTCCAGTCATTTTAACTCAAGGTGATTACCCTCCCAGTAATACTTCAGTGTGATAAATTAATCTGCACTCTTCAGCCTCATGTTCACCACAAAGGAATGTAACCTCTTCAGGGGTCAAATGTCAAATTTGCTTGAGGAGAAATTCCAGCTTTACATGCCATCCTGTGTTAAAATTTGATGTGTACTGGGATTCCTGACTCCTGTCTTAAAATCATTTGGATCCCATCTGAACTTTTCCACTAAGCCAAAACTTGAAATAAGTCATGGAATTTACTGGCCAGTTTCGAGCAGAACTATTGGGCCATTATGAAGCTGTAGGGTTTGATTTAAGGTTTGTTTGTCTTAAGCAGAATAATGTATCTGCAGGCATTTATGACAGCTCAGTAATGGCGGATATGAGTATGGAAAGCCTGCATCATCAGGTCTACAGCTGGATCTCATTATTCAAGGAATTCAGGGCTTTTGTACGAAAACTCTGGCTGGCCTTCCCTAATCCTCTTTTCTCTCTCTCAGCTGAACTCCTTCGGCAATGCAGCAGACCCCTCTCTGATGAGACGATGAGAACCCACACCCGTGGGGCCCCCACAGTCTTCTTCATAAGTCTGCTGTGGGCCCTGCTTGCTCAAGTTCCTGCAGCTGAAGTGGACCCTGCCGGAGGAATTCCCTTCATGGGAGGCAACTATGACAGTCATCCCATGTTGTACTTCAGCCGTGGGGATGTGGAGGAGCTACAGTACGCAGCGGCAGGAACTCATCGGCAGATGGCCAGGAGGATCCGGGAAGCCGGGGAGACCATGCTGGAGCACCCAGAGGAGTACCTGCCCCCTTGGAGCCCCACGGAATTCACCGCCCGCTGGAATGAGGTCTATGGAAACAATTTGGGTGTGCTGTCTATGTTCTGCCTGCTATACCCGCACAGGGCTGGGGCCCTCGACCTGGCCAAGGACTACATGGAGAGGATGGCGGCTCAGCCTAGTTGGTAGATTTTCTGTTTTAATTTACTTGCAACAATGAGATGTGAACTGATGTATAAAGGTGTGGTCACTCTGAAAGTGAATGTTAAATGGTATCCACCTTCCTTCCTTGTATTTACCCAGTAATTCAATAATAAGCAGTAGTAGTCTCTCAGCACCACAGGCTGACACGCCTTCTGATTCCTCAAGACATCCTTTCCAGTTGGCACATATGCAACAGTAAACTTGTCTGACTCCTTTTCTGGTTCACGACTGGCCATCTGCTATTGACATACAACTAACCACTTAGGGTTAGGAGAAAGGTTACGGGGTACGGGACATGGTTGGATGTAAAGGCTAGGATTATGGGGTAGGGTTAAGTTTTAGTTTTAGAGCATTAGAATAAAGAATGTCTGGTTCAGAAAAGGATTGGAGGTGGTGCACCTGATGAAGATGTCTTCTCTATAGACTCCTATGTTCTGGACAGAACTCCAGTAAAGCTTTTTTGGGGCAGATAAAGCTGTAGTTCAGGAAATATGTTGAGCAGCTGTTTGCTGCATGTCCCCTCCCCCACTCCTCTAGGGAGAGGAAATGAAAAGTTCAGATGTGAGCTAAATAGTCAGAGGTGGGTAGAGTAAATGGTAAATGAATTTTTGGGTAGAGTATAATTTTTTTTTTAACTCAAATTAGAATAGCACAACATATTTTTGCTGAAGTAAAAGTAAAAAGTAGCTGTTCAAGAAATTACTCAAGTAAGAGTAAAAGAGCATTTGGTAACAAGTCAAGTACTCATGTACTGAGTAACTGATGGAATTATCAATTATATAATATTTTAAAATTACATAATCAAATGTATCAAATTATAAAGCTAAGTGGAAATTTTGTTATTTTAAGGACCAAAAGTACAATAATTTATATAAGTAACAAAAAATTACAGAATCAGGCAAAATAATTTTTTTTTCAAATCAGTTTCTTTCAATATAAAACTTATGAAACTTTAACAAAAACTGCAGGTGTGTGTCTTTGCCTGGTGAATTTTTGGTTAAAAAATATTTGTTATTCATTCAGTGGGTAGAGAATCCAGAAAGTTTACTCAAGTAAGAATAGCAATACCTCATAATACAATTACTCAAGTAAAGCAAAAAGTACAGCGTAATAATAATACTCCTAAAAGTTATTTAAACCGCTTAACCCGCACCAGAACGCCCGCATGCCGTTTTTCCAGCGGTAAGATTTAAGGGTTTAAACTCTGCCGGTGTCCATTATGACGCTTTTATTGGGCAGCCTAGAGCCCCCCCATCCCTTTTGATTGACACTGCATTAATGTTATGAAATGTCTTTACCCAGCCAATGATATCCAGAGAGTGACTTGAGCTCGTTTTGACATGCCTCTATTCTTTCTGGAATATTTCTGACTGGTCAACTCGGAAACTAAATCTAAAGCCACCCATTTCTAGCCAACACGTGTCCTGTCATAAGAATATAAGGCATTTTGAGGTTTGCTTTGACATGAATCCACTAGCTGCATGCGTAACCACGCGTAATGTGTCAGGCTCTGTGCGCCCTCATGCGTAACGGTGTTTTCAGGACTTTTTCCTCACCAACGGAAAAAGTCCGTCCTGACCACATTGTCAGAACGTGTCAAAATTGGATGTATTTCTTCAGCAAAATTTCACAACTCATGGGAGTGGATGATTATGGCCGTAAGAGCGCTGACAAGTTTTGGATCCGAGAGAATACAGGAAACTTTTAGTCGTCCGCTGTTACAGTCAGTGCAAGGTGGGAAGAGCGTACCGAAGAGCGAGAATGTGGGCCGAGGGAATGGTGGCGCGTGTTATGAGAATAGTTTCTATTGTATATCTTTCGTGTGGAGCTTATATGAGCTTGCACAGCACTGCGAGTTCGGCGTGGGGAAAGACGAGCACATTCGGGTCTGGATCGTTATTGGAATAATGGATAAGGAGGTTTCTCAAAAACTTCAACTAGAAGCGGACCTGACTCTGGAGAATGTTTTACATCAGGCTGCCTGCTGCATTAAGATATCGATGAGCTCCTCTATGGTGTAGTTGGGGATATGTTGTTTGCTGCTTAGCATAATCATTCTGTGGCTAAAACAGACATTATTTTTACATCAACTTCTATGTTATGTGAAACTTCTGTTAAAATAATATCAAGGCTCAGAATCAATCTGGTAAAATTATTCACCTGGTATAAATAAATTTTTTAGCTTTTATAGTTACGGTTAAGAGAAATTTAGTTAATCAAAGAATGTCATGAATATGTATAGAGCTGCACTGATTGCAGTTTTCTGGCTGATCCCTGGTTACCGATCTTTAAAAAGCCTGACCTGCCAATTTTGATTTTGGCTGATATGATTTTTTTTTTGTCTGAAATGTCGCTAAATATCAAGAAAGTCACTGAGTTGGCAACAGTGGGGTGAATATTTTTAACTCCAAACATGCAGACCTGACCTGGTGGGGCGGTCTGTCAGTCACACCTCTCACTGCAGAGCAGAAGAGGACAGAGACTGATTTTTAAACCTTTGCTGATGAAATAAGATCAGGGGATAAGATGAGCTTCACATGTAAGTATCGGCCAATACGATCCTCCAAAATTAAAGAAATCGGTGCCCAGAAATCAACTGCTTGATAAATCACTTGGCCAATAAATGTATCCTATATTATACATGTATATAATGTAAACATCACTGCCAGAGATGCAATAAGTTTATAGAAGGTGTGTGAATGATCTAATGATGGGACTGCTGATTGCAGCAAGTCCACATTGTTAGCAGAACTAGAGGGCCCCAAAACCAAATTTTGCTTGGGTCCCATGGAGGCCAGGGCCGGCCCTGCCTACTTCAACACTTATTAATGGCGTAGAGAACAGGCAACAGCAACTCTGACCAACGACAAGGACCAACGATATGAACTAACAGCATGGACCAACGACAGTGACCAATCAAAGAAGTTAAAGACATTCAGACTACTACTTGAACCAACAACAGTAGCATCAAAAAACATCTGCAAGGGGTTCACTGCTTTACTGCAGATGAATTGACAAAATGACAGTGAGTAATAACCATGATGCAGCTAGAAACATAACATATGCATCACATACATATGGAACATTTACATATGCAATATCTTACATATGCATCACCTACATATGCAACATTTACATGCAACATCGACATATCCATAAAGCACTAAGACCATAGACATCTACCAAAGACACATAGCAACGACTCAGACCAACAACATCTACACATATGACTTCTGCTTATTTTTGACACAAATGAAACCCTATAAAAAGTACTTACCCAGTGAAAGTCATTGTTGGTCCCACCCTCTAGCCTACCTCCAATCGGTAAAAATCCCACAATAACAATAATTAAAATTTATTAATTAAGTTTTAATTACAGTTGTACTGTAAAAATTTACAGTACAGCTATAAATTTTCGCACATGATTCAGCGGTCCAATCATGTCCCATATACTTTCCATACGCATTTCATATCACAGTAAAGAGCTGTATTTGCAAAACCCAGCCACCTTACTGTATTTTCATGCTGTAGTTTTTACAGCAATTTGTTACAGTGTAGTTAAAACCCAGTGGACCGTCCCCAGGATACATATACGAATCTGACTGTAGCTGCAGTTTTCTTCTTGTGAATCTCGTATGAAACTCCTAAGTGGGCTTTGCCTCAGAATCTCTTGAAGGACACAGTTTTCCCTGATGCTTGTCTGCCTTTTCCTGCTCTTCTTTTCCTTCCACTTAACGTTGCACTTGGACAATAGGACTGTGTGTACAACCAGCTTCTTTGGAAACATGTTTTTTTACTTGAATTAAAATTAAATGGTTAATTATTTTTGAAGCACCAGCATCTGATCCCTAAGGAAAGATTTCAGAGCAAAACCCAAAGAAAAAAAAAGATGTACATGATATTATGAGCCATGTATATCCAAAAAGAATCAGTTTGATCCGTTGAGTCAGATAATGTTTATATGAGGTCACTAATTTCATAGTCACATCTTATGCTCATTTCTTTTTAATTACCCTGTACAGAATGATTGTACAACATATCATGCTTCTTATCAATAGGCAGATAGCATGTTTGAAATTCCATCACCTCAGCATTCTGGGAGCCTAGCCTGTGTAAAGGAAAAGAAATTCTGCTCACTCTGCACTTTGATTATCTCTTTGTGTCTTTATTGGTGCAGCTGCAGTGTGGGGTGAAAAGGCTTATTAAAGTGTTTTTGCTTTCAATGTGTTAATTGATGGTAAAGTTTACCTATTTATGTCAAATAATTTTCTAAGACTTTATTGAAATAAGGGAAAACCTGCTGACCTCTCTGTGTTCTTGCGTCTTGTATGTCTGATAGCTATCTTCCATCTTTCCCCTGTGTATGAACTACAGGTTGGTGAAGGACGCCCCCTGGGATGAAGTTCCTTTGGCACACTCTCTGGTTGGATTTGCGACGGCCTACGACTTCCTGTATGAGTACTTGAACAAAGGCCAACAGGAGCACTTCCTTCAGGTGATAGGCAATGCATCTCGCTTGATGTATGAGAAGTCCTATGTACGTGGCTGGGGGTTCCAGTATCTGCACAATCATCAGCCCACAAACTGTGTGGCTCTGCTCACCGGAAGCCTGGTCTACATGGCCCAAGGTGGGTGCCCACCCTGAAGGGTTCCCTGCCTTTTTTCTAGTCACCCCACAGCATCTTCTTGAGATAAGCCACAGGTTTATGTTTCAGCCCACAAATGTCCTTCTTAGGTGTTTCAACCAGTCCTTGGTCAGTTTACTAGTGTGTTTTGGGTCACTGTTATGCCACAGGGTTCAATCTGCTTCAGCTTAAGTTTTATTTTTCACATGTTCTCATGTTTTCCTCAAGCTCAAGTATTAAAGAATACTATAATATTACAGTTATGGACAGGTCCCTAACTATCATGTTTCCACCTCCATGCTTCTAACAGCTGGTATCAGGTTCTTTCTTCTAGTTTATTTTATGCCAAAGACATCCTCTGGACCGCAAAACGTACAGGAATTAATCAAAACAAGGGAAAGATTTGAAGGAAGAACAAAAATAAATAAATGAGATTCTCCTTGAATGTTCTTTTGGTTAGAAAAATAAAAGTCTTCTTTTGAGTCGTTTTATAATAACACAAAAACATTTTGTCTTTTTTTTCTTAGAATAGATTAGAATATGCTTTAATAAGCAAGGGTAAATTGCTTATTTGTTGAGAAACTACACCCATCCAAAGTGCTAAATATTAGTAAGTGTTAGTAAGCATTAATATAACCCTTCTTTTATATAACATTTATAACACGTGTGAATACAGGTACTGTATTTTTTGGACTATAAGCCACTACTTTTTTCCCACACTTTGAACCATGCGGTTATAGCCTGGTGTGGCTTTTCTGTGGATTTTTCTTCAACTGCCACAGGGCTCTTTAGCAGGAAGTGAATCATTGGAAGTCAAAAGAAGAAAGCGCTAATTTTCATTTAGAACAAGCACATGCTAGCAGCAGGCACAGCGGAGAAATGTTTTCAAACTCATACCCCCTTATCATGAAAACAACATGAAGAAGTTCATATGATGCAGCTTTTAGGTTGAGGGATATTGATCTGGCAGTACAGTAGGGAAATATAGCCGCTGCACATAAACTCGGTGTGAACAAATCCATGGTTCGGCATTGGAGACATAGGGCTGCGTCCTTAATAGCAGATTTATTAAGGACGCAGCCTTGTAAAACTCCAAGAGCGGCGGAGATATAGCCTGGTGCGGCTTACATATGTAGGTTTCCAGTTTTTTTTTTTTATTTAGGTGCGGCTTATAGTAAACATCAAAATAAAACATCATTATGAAATAAATAATGAAATAATTACATAAATAAATCGTGAAAATAAACAAAAAAAACGGTGATTGGCAAAATAAGCTCCCCACTAAAAATATTTTAATTTACATTTGTCTTGCTTTTATTTTATGGTGACATGTATTTATTTATTGGAGTATTTGTTAATTAGTTATCAATAACAGTATTTATTTATTCTGAATGAAACAGATCCATTTTTTCATGTTTCTGTTTGGAACCTTGGTGCACATTTTCTCTAAAAGTTAAACTGCCATCTGTTTCTGATTTTACAGAAATTGGCTTTCATATCAACAGTAAAAGGAGCCTTCTTCAATATTAATGTTTTAGGTTTTTTGAGGACTTTTTTTGCTTACTGACAGCAACAGATTTTAAATTCTTTTTTAGTCTTACATACCAATATAGTTTTTATCTGAAGGTGCAGACAGCTCTTTGGATCTAACTGTGCTGTTCACTCTCATTCAGGGACACACAGAGTCTGGGGCATAAACAGTCAAGTCTGAGTAAGAAAATATACACCTGTGTGCGGTTTTAGCCACTTTGTGTCATGTTGTGTTTTTCTGTGTCTTTATTTTGAGTCTCTGTGTCCTTTGTGCTCTCCGTGTTGTCCTGTCTCCCCTGATTACTCCCAGGTGTGTCTTGTTTCCTTGATTGCCCCCAGTGTACTTAACCATACCTGTGTCTCTACGTCTTTCGGGTCCTCGTCTCACTTGGCGTCCTGTTCTCTGTAGCCTGTTTGCCCAGTCTGTTCCTGCGTCCTTCGTTTAACCAGTTGCTACCGGCGTCGAGCCCTGGCTTCCGCTCGGCCGTGCTGCCCGGTGTTCTGGACTTTATTAGGGGCCTGCCATGCAAAGCAATGGCGGAACCTATTGTTCTACACCCAATAAGGTGTCTCTTTATTTATTATAATTCTTTAGTTCTTCTTCCGCCACCGTTAATGCGGCTCGTACCGCTGTGTGCCCATACACAAATGTGGTATCAAAACGTGCGGAAAATTCCCGGCATTGGAGCTATTATTCTGGTGGGATTCGGGCTTACTATGTCCACATAATATGCAAAAAACAACGCAAAAATAATCACAAAAAATCACTAGGAGAAACTACAGTGGAGATGACATGCCTTAGAGTGAGGAGTGAAGGGCCATTTTTACCCAAACTCATGTTTTTAACTCGCCTTCACAGCCATAAATATCGCACCATTGGTATGAAACTCGGTCATGACATTGATATGTCTGTCTGCTCCGGTAAAATGTTATCGAAAATTCTCTAGGGCTTATGGTTTTCTTACAATGTGTTTCAGAGTACAGTGATGCCACAGGATTTTCTGACTCTCACTGAGGCTCAGATAATTGTCTCCCCCCTGCATGACTCAGTCACAGCTGCAGAGAATTAATTACCATAGCAATGGAACAAGGAAGCGGGCAGAGCGGCTTATTTATGCATTTTTTTCTAACGGCCGCCAGGGGCGCTCGAGCAGAAAAGGTAAGAGTGATACAGGTGGAATATATGTGTCAAGGAAGACGCAAGTTTAATGTAACTTAACACGTCTCAGTGGACAGGAGGAAGATGAAGACGGCTCTGAGTGACTTTTACCGGTATGTTTTTTTTTAACCAGCCCTGTTAGTGCTGTGCTACCGTCTTGCTGCTGTGTTACTTATTTGCCAAATATTTTTCTTATTTACATTGTGAATATAATTTACAAACAAACCAAAGGACTTTTGAACTTCTAACAAGTGCCATTCTGAAAACTGTAATATGCTTGGTTGCAGGTGACCTGGCTCAGCTATTATCATCATTTACCATAATGTCTTATTGGAAACTTTTCCCATAAGGACTCCAGCTTAACCAGTAAACTAATTGGTGTCCCACTATTCCATTTAGAAATTCCATATCAATTCTACCAATTGCAATCGATTCATAAACTGCGCTCCAAAGACCTTAAATATCCAATTGTTTCAAAACCCAAAGTGATTCATTTAAAACTTTAAATGCAGCTTCAACCTGGAAAAACTCACACAGAAAGTAGGTTTTAGAAAGTTTATTTGACAAGAAATAATCTTCAGCGCTCGAACCCGGACAGTAGACATTGTGCTGGTAACCACCAGAGAGAATGTTCTGCTGTGGATGAGTTATTTTCTATATGAAAACCTTTTTGAATAAAGTCACTGGATACATAAATTAAACCAATGTGTAAATTCTAACTATAACTGTCTTCATCTCACCTGATCATGTGCCTCCTCCCTGCCTAACGGCGCCGATCTCATCTCCTCCACCCTTCATAAAGTCCGGTTTGATGTGTGTAACTGCTCCTCACCTGAGCTTCCATCACCTCCACCCGGTCTCCACCTTCGCTCAGCTTACCTTTAATCTTATGTTTGTATTATGACTTTGTAACCGAACAATATGTTTCTGTATATGCTTGCTTTATTACAAAAAACTAACAAACAGTTGATTCTGATTGTTAAAACATAAACAACTTAGCCGTATGTCAGGTTTGTAAAGAAAATTTGTATTGATTCCAGTCATTGTTCAAAAAGTATAGGAAGCATTGTATTTTCACATATAAAATATTGCAAGTTATTAGCTTTGCTTGTATTTAAAATTTTTATACAAGGTTATCCAATTGTTAAACAACACTGTTACAATATATTGTAACAACTACTTTATTGGTTCTACTTTCTCTCCAACAAATTACAGCCACAATGTAACTTTGTGTGGAAACGACACAATTTCTATGAAAACTAAATAATGTAAATGAGCTACAACAAAAGGAACATTCAAAAATTTACATAATATTGAAAGAACACATTATGAAAAAGGATGACTGCACAAGTCAAAAGGCAAAAGTGCTTCAGCAGAAATGATTTAAAATGGTATGTCACAAAAAAAAAAAGAACAACAATGTGTGACAACTGAAATGTGTGAAAGACTGGTAAACAACTAATATTCTCCTTGCATTCAGTATCGACATTCAGGGCAGTGTCCAGGTATGCCATCAGAGCAGTAACGAGGATACTCTCCTCATCTTTCATACGGGAAGAATGGCTATGACACATATGATTATGAATGAATCTTACCTGTAAGATTGGGGGTATCCTTTGTACCTGCATGGTGAGGAGCATTAAACAACAATTAAGACTTTATATCTCTCAGTACCTTATCCTTTCCATCTCTAATGGTATAAAAAACGCTGTCCAAATAATGAATATTTAATTTATTTTTTTTATCATTTAGGATTTTAGTGTCATTTACACAAAGATATACAAATCAAAATTACTAGTTATGTGTAAATTTTAAAAATTAACCTCAATTTGTGCCTCAGTTGCTTTGGCATAGGTGTGGTCATCAGCACACAGAGTCTGTAAAAATATAGATATTTTTTAAGAGAAAGATTAATGCAAGTCCAAATAACATCAAAACTGCTTCAACCCTTTTAATTGTCCTATCCTGATATTATTTCAGACTTAAAAAAATAAGCATAGAACAAAAGTGCACTGTGAATGGACATAATACAAATTACATGATTCAAAACTACAAAGTGATGAATTTTAGCTACAGCTTATCTCACATTTTGCTCTCATCAACTTTTTTCCGCTTTCTCTCCTTTTGTAGTTCTTCACTAGACCTTTTAAAAAGGACAAATTGAAGGTTTTCTTCAAAAAAACTAACATATGTGTAACATGACATGGTACAGTGCACCATTATTGTTCTTACTTCACAGGGAAGTTTCTCAAGAGAGTGAGAGACCACCATCTTTGTATTGTCATCATATTCTGTGGACATCACAGGTTCACATTTAATGAAATCTCCAACAGAAAACATAGACTCTCACCTTTTTCATTACCTTGCTGAAATCAAATGATGTTCCCATCACAAAGTACAGTGCATACTGTTGAGAAAAATGTGATTATTAAGTCTATACAAACCATACAACAATATGGTGGGTGGAAGCAAATGTTACCAGTCCTTGTTTAGGCAATCCCTGTGGTGTTTAAGAGAAAATTCATGAAGGGGAAAGAAAACTAATGCGTCATTACTATGACAATCAAATTGAGGTAAAGGACAACAGCCTTACCCACAGTATTAATTATAAACATTTAAAGCAGGAATGGTTGGGAATAAGCAGTCTTGTAGCTCTAAAGAACCACAAGTGTCCCATCATAACAGCTCACCTTAACATCATTGCCAACAAATTCTGTCCATGGTCCACATGACATCTGAAGACAGACTTCTCTGATGATACAAAGTCTTTAAGTTAAAAATTAGCAAGGGCATATTTCACAACATAAGAATTATAAACATGTATGAGAATGCAAGACAGATGTGAGACAGAACAGTCTCTTGATGGTCCAGCTTTAACCCATGTCTTGTTTAAAAAGAAACAAGACTGCTTAGAAAATGTATGTCTTATTGGATTTCAGGCATTAAAACGTTATTCACAAATTCAATTTGGATATTTACTGTTACATAAATATGAAGATTAATGCCTCCAAATGCCTTTGCCTCCAAATGATTAACAAACCTGTCCCTTCTGTCAATGGTTGAAAAACAGTACGGGCAATGAAAGTGAGATGTGTCTCTACAGCAGGGGTGCTCAAGTCCAGTCCTCGAGAGCTACCGTCCTGCAGCTTTTAGATGCATCCTTACACCAACAGATAAGGATCAGCTCTGAACAGACCTGCTAACGAGCCGTTCATTTGATTCAGGTGTGTTAGAGCAGGGATGCATCTGAAAGTTGCAGAATGGTAGCTCTCGAGGACTGGACTTGAGCACCCCTGCTCTACAGGGTAGGCCACATCTGGATATATGGAATTCTGCAGTAACAAAAAGAAATGAATAAAACTAAAAACCAACATCTATATACATTGCAGATATCTTTAAACAAGACGTGGTTAATTCCCACTCAAAATAGAGCAAGGACACAACGTAATAGCTACTAACATAAAAGAAAAAGGCTATTACACATCAGGAAATATACAAATGATTGGTAGAAAAAAAGGCATGTTTGAATTAATCACTGTAGATTCTTTAACATTATTGTTACTGTTTTGTAGGATTTAACAATTAATTTTAGAAGTCACAATGGCTTCCAGATAACAAATATATATTCTGCAAAAAATGAATTGAAATTGTAAAAGTGATATTGCTCAAACAGCCAAGGGCAGATATTAACTAATTAGAGTCACTCAATTACTCTGTAACTTTTGACAAAAAAAAATAATAAAAAAAAAATTAAAATGAGGACTATTTTTCCATATGTTACACTCTTGAGTAAATTTTGTTGATACACAACCTAATGCGAGTAACTTAACTGAATGAAGAACATGTTTTAATCCATAAAAAAGTTAAACATGATACACAGATAAGTGTTGTTTATGTTAGGCTTCTTCAAACCTTAATTTGTTGTCTTGTGTTAATATTTTTAATTTTGGTTTTAATATACCTAACAGTGCACATAACTTCATTTTTATTAATGTCTGCTGAAATAAATGGGTAATATCGCATTGCACATTATGATCAGTAAAACAATACTTAATAATAGCCATTTCACCAAATACTTTGTTACTCTATTGTAGTAAGTAACTGTGTATTTTATTGCACAGTTACTTACTAAAAATATATTGAAGTAGTGCTACTCGTCATTAGAGTATCACATCTGAGTCCTACACCAACCTATGATGGCAGCTGTTAGTTTATAAAAAATATTAGACTTTCCAGAAACTTTTCAAGTGTAGTTTTACATACCGTTATGTTGAACCATAGCAGTTTTTGCTATATGGTTCTGAACCTTGTATGAGCAAAGAGGACAGAAATATTTATGTTCATGCAATACGGAAGAATCTTCTCTCCGGTCCAAATGTTGCAAACAGATATGTGAATATGTATAATGAAAATAAAAAACAAAGTTTGAGCATAAAATACATTTCTCAATTATACATGTTATCTACTTTTCTATTTTTATCTAATGGTGCCCTGCAGGGAAATAATTAGCTATGCTACATGCTAGCCTTCACCTGTATGAATTACGAATTTCACTAGTTTACAGCTGTTAATTATATTTTCAACCTAATCTAGAAAAGCGTATTGATTTACTATGTGGGAAAAAAAAAGTTTTAAGAAGGTAGAAAATACCTTTTGTTGACTTTGTGAGTTTTGCATTGTGGATCGTGTGCTGAACATCAATGGAAGAACCTCTCAAACTTCTTTCAATCGACCTCAACCCCACTTCTTTAAGGGAGTTATACTAGTGATTATGAAAATAGCGCCCCCTTCATTTCCGGAATACAATGGTCCCATTTCCATATAAGGTATGGGACTGACAGTGGTCCGTCCCCGACCCTTTCTGTTTGCTGCAGCGAGGTCCTTCTCACTGGTTTGGACATCGCCTGTTAGCCGCTAATGCTAGCAATGCTCCTGCAGGGGCCATTACAACGCGGTGAGTCTGTACACTATACCAGGCTGTTCCCATGCGGGATGAGCAGGAATCACAAAAATGATGCAGCGCCTTTATTTCTTACCCGATTTCTATAAACATGGCTTAAATTAAAGCTGAGAAAATTGCTGATGTTTGTAAGTATTCTCCCTTGATATAAATTTGTTAACAGTTTGGTTTCTATCATACGGAGCCCTCTAGGGGACATGGGTAATTTTTTTTCCTTTGCGTTACCTCGCAAAACTTTTGTGTTCCCTCGCAGAAGGTTTTGCGTTCCCTCGCAATACTGTACTGATCAGTCATGTGGTATATTTGAATACTGTAAGCCTTTCTTACGGTGGCCGTTGTACTTTCTGCTTTAATATAAGGTTATGTAAGGTTTTTCCATGAATTTTAATAGTTTTATATATTGTTCTTTAGGCACCAAAAACCTATGACATAAACAGAAACTTTCCATAAGTAGGAATGTCATGTTCTGATTAACCCTTCGGACCCACATGCAGAAACAACTAGTCCTGGTAAGGAAATAAGGTTTATTCTTTC